>OX352774.1:165447434-165477434 GCA_947095535.1 Poecilobothrus nobilitatus | reverse complement strand
TAAACTTATAATTTTTCACATTTAGTTAGTTCATTTTAAATGAATATTTACTCTAATGGTGGCAAGATAAGTGTTAATTAATTTTTATTAAATATTAAACTAATTATCAAAAATCTTTATTAGCAATCTTTAAATTTTCTTTTTTGACAAAGGATCACTTTATTAATTAACTAAATTTAATCAAATATTTTTAATTTGTTTGAACTAATTTACAAATAATATTACAATGTGTTTTTATAACCTATTTTTAACTAAAAATTGTAATCATTTTTGTTGTTGCTTTTAAATTTTAATTTGATTTAATTCCTTTTTTTTGATTACACACTTAAATTTTTGATTATTATTTTTGTCCGTCGATGTTTTGTTGCTAATTATTTTTCTTCACAAATAATTATTATTTGCACTTATTTATAATTATATTTTATATTATTTTATAATCTTGTTTTAGGTTAACTAATATACATACATAGTTTTTGTGTTTTCTAATCCAGTGTTTTTAATTTTTTCTTTTAACTTTTAATTAAATTTTACTTTATTAACAACTTTTATTGAACTTACTCGTGGTTAAAGGAATTTTGGAATTTTGCAAGCTATTTTTGACACACTTCTCCTTGAGCTAAAGATTTGTAATTTTGTACACAGTTGATTCCGGTGACAATACATGATTCTAAAATAATATTACCAAAAAATAGTAGAGAAGTTAAATTAGCAAAATAAAATTTGCATACAAAGTATTACAGATTTTTTAACAGAATTATTACAAAAATAAAATTATGAAAGTTGTCTTGACATTATTTGTTTGGTTTTTGCTTTTTAAATTTTAATTATCTACAGACAAAACTAAATGTATAGGTATAATACATAAATAATTTTATACATTTAGTTTATACATTTTTCTTTTTCATGAAACACACAAACAAAGAAACGGCAATCATTTTTAAATTTTTGTTTGTTGCATTATATATATGTATGTAGGTAGATATTTACGTTCAGAGTAATAGATTTTTTGTTTACATACGATGTAAGTATATCTATTAGAATACGATTCTGTAATAAGATTGTATAATGTTATGTTATAATACGATTTCAATTAGCATTTTGTTAATATGTATTCTTTTTTTAGGCAACTTCTTATTCCGTATACATACATAATTTTATTCTTTTACTTTAAAATGTCTGTAATTAATTCTGTAATGTAGCAAACAAAACACCGAACTTTTGTTTTTTTTTTTTTTTTTCAATATTCATCGTCAATTTTTTTTGTGTTGTTTATGTTTTACTTGAGTTTAAATGTTAAAGAAAAAAGTGAATTGGGATAAAAGTATATATATGTAAAACAAATGTAAATTGCATTTGTGTGCCAAATTTTTGTCTAAGCATATTTTAAGCAAATTTTATAATTCACACAAAAAAATTAAATAAATAAAACACACATGCATATATATTTTTATAAAATTTATAAATTCACTTTTTTATTTAACATTAAACTCAAGTAAATAACACAAAAAAAATTGATTATTGATTGACGGACGAATACTGAAAGAAAAAAAAACAAAAACAAAAGTGCAATAGTTTGCTACATTACAGAATTAATTATAGACATTTTTAAGAAAAGAATAAAATTAGGTATACTATGAATATGATTACGGAATGAGAATTCGCCTATAAAATTTTGAAATGAGAATTCGCCTAAAAAAAAAGAATATTATATTAACAAATGCTAAATTGTTAATATTGCTTTCGTATAATAACATTACAGAATTAATTTACAGAAATTAGTTTAAAAAAAAAACGTATGTATATTGTTATACGGATATATATAACAGTTTTTATATTAATTTCACAGGCTTTATGGCACATATATGCTATATTGAGATAAATTTTTTAAAGAAACTTCCATTGTAACAATATAATTTAGAAAATTATAGAAAAATTCGCAATAAACAATTTATTTTCTACTTTTTATTTCAAAAAAAGCTGTTTTTAAGAATTTTTTTTTGATTATTTCATTTTCTTAGTTATACTTTATTTTTGTTTGTTACTAATTTAATACACATTAAGTATAGGGTATATTAACTTTGGTGTGGTGTTTGTAACCACCAAAAGGAATCGAGTTAGATATGGACATGTAAATATATATATTCTGAATTAGGATCACCTTCTGAGTCAATTTCCGTCCGTCCGTCCGTTCGCACGATAACTCAAAAACTAGTGAAGCTATCTTGATGAAATTTATATAGTAGGTTACTAATTACGAAATAAAGGCTAAGTTCGAATCTGGACAAAATCGGTTCATGGGTTCGGGTACCTCCCATACAGTTCCCAAAACCGAATACGCATATCTTCGAAATTAATTAAGATAGAAACTTAAAATTTTGTACGAGGATATGCTTTCCTGAATCCCTGATATCCCCAAAATTTGAGATGAATTGTAGTGGTTGTTCGGGTACCTCCCACACAACTCCCAAAACAGAACAAGCATATATTCGAAATTAATAAAGATAGAAACTTCAAATTTGGTACTAGGGTGTTGTTTCCTGAATCCCTGATTTGTCCAAAATTTAAGATGAATTGGAGGAGCTGTTCGGTTACCTCCCACACAACTTCCAAAACCGAACAAACATATCTTCAAAATTAATAAAGATAAAAGCTTCAAATTTGATACGAGGGTGCTGTTTCCTGAATCCCTGATTTGCCTAAAATTTTGGATGAATTGGAGTGGTTAGTCGGGTACCTCGCATACAACTCCCAAAACTGAACAAGCATATCTTCGAAATTAATAAAGATAGAAACTGCAAATTTGATACGAGGGTGTTATTTCCTGAATCCCTGATTTGCCTAAAATTTCAGATGAATTGGAATGGTTGTTCGGGTATCTCCCACACAACTCCCAAGACTGAACAAGCATATCTTCAAAATTAATAAATATAAAAACTTGAAATTTGATATAAGAGTATTCTATCCCGTTCTGATAATGTGTCTAAAATTTGGGATGAATTGGGGAGGTAGTCCGGGTGCCTTCACACACTTCCCAAGAAGCATATCTTCTAATTTAATAAAGATAGAAACCTGAAATTTTGTACAAAGGTTGTAAAAGCATTCATTTTTTTAGCTTATATTAAATACCTAACTAAAATAACTTATGGATTTTTACTTTAATTTGAATTTTTTAGGTGTGGGGTATAAATAAGTCAGTTACATCGACTTACTGTTACATTTACTTGTTTTTTATATATATATACATACTTAACTATTTACATAAGCCAACCAAATATAAACCAACATTTTATTTAATTTAATAATTTTGTTTAACTAATCCATTGCATTTACCATATTTGCTTAAAATTGAAAAATTTATACGAAATTATATATGTACATATAAGTGAGGAAGCGTGACTGTTTTAGGAACTGAAGCACACTACGTTATGATCTTTTTTTATAAAGTTTTCATTTTATTTGTCACAACTCACAATCATTTTTACATATTTTGTTTACTTTAATGTTTTTCTTTGAAACCTCTTGAAGATAATAATCTTTCCAAAATATCTTCTATCACACAGTTGCAAGAATCCATCTCGAATATTCTAGGATTGGTATGCATAAAATTAATATAAAATTAACTTGTTTATTTTGAATTTTAGCAATATTAAAGTTAAAACCAAATTGGTAGTTACCTGAATATTGCAATATTTTAAGTTATCTTAAACGAGTAATGCAAATTTATTAAATCAAAATCAAGTATCAGAAATATTAATATCAACAGCTAGTCTAATTCTAGACTTGTAGTTCTAGTAGTACATATTACATAATATTATTCCTATGTTTTTTGCTATCAATTATCATCATTCATCAATCGTCAACTATCACCGTTTACCTACCTAACCAACCAATTACCAATCAATCAGCAATCGGAGAGAAAAAAAATGAATACATACATACATATGCATTATAAATTATACATTGTTTTTATTTGTATATTGAATTATTACATTATTACATAAATATTATTACATTGTTTTTATTTTCTCTTTTTTTGATATAAAAATGAAAATGAAGTCAACGAAAATTTCATACAAAAAATAATGAGTTTGAATGGCTCATTTTTCTTTCGATAGTAATTATTATTGAAGTTTGAAGACAAAACATGAAAAACTGAAGAGAGTTTTATGCTTGACAAAAATAGTTTAAAATTTAAATACTTTTTATAGGTACAAAAACAACAAAATGTATGTAAATTATAATGTATTTTAATTATTATGTCAATTGTTGTTCACTTCGTACGTAGTACGTTATTGTATGTGTTCAGAATCCAACTTATTGGATTAGTTGTATTATATTCAAATAAATAGGTAATGGGGATGGGGCACTTTGGCCTGGGAAAAAAATTATGGAAATGAGTTCACACAAAGGTGTTTGAACTTTAAAGGATTGTTGTTGGCGCGTGTGCATAGGAATGTTATTAAGTTTTATGAAAATGAGCTCACGACAAAGTGTTTGAACTTTAAAGGAATGTTGTTGGCGCATGTGCATATAGAAAAGTTGTTTATTGTTTACAATTGCATAATAGAAATGTTTTTATAAGTACTTGTTAATGTAGAACGAAAATTTAAGAATAGGTGTAGAAAAATGAGGTGTAGTTTTCTTTTTTGCATAATTAAAATGAAATATAAATATATAAAAATGTTTGAAAGCTTTTTCGACACAAAAATGCAGTTGTTATTTATGAAATAAATAACATGCAGGTATTGACCTTGATATTGTATTTTAGTTTTAAGTAATTTAAAATAAAGGTTGTATGTATAAAATCGTGAAAAAAAAGAAAAAAAAAGTTCTATTTATTGATTTATAAGTACTTGTTATTGTAGAACGAAAATTTAAGAACAGGTGTAGCCAAAATGTGGTGTAGTTTTTTTTTTGCATTATTAAAATGAAATATAAATATATAAAAATGTTTGAAAGCTTTTTTGACACAAAAATGCAGTTGTTATTTATGAGATAAATGAAATGCAGGTATTGACCCTGATATTGTATCTTAGTTTTAAGTAATTTAAAGTCAAGGTTGTATGTATAAAATGGTGAGAAAATATGATTGATTTATTATATTAACTACTTTCTATTTTGCAAATGGAAAAAAAATTCAAATATTGGTAAATTTTCTACTAGTTACTTTGTATAATGTAAATTCAATTTTTAGTTATTGTACATACAAGTTAGAATATTATAAAATGAAAGTATTAAATATATTATGTTAACTACTTTGTATTGAAATCGTGATTTTAAAAATAAAATGGAATGTGTTGACATTTAAAATTAATAAATCATTCGCCACATCCTATTGTCAATTAGCTACTTTGTATTGAAATTAAATAGTATAAAATCGTAATTTTTAAAAAGTGGAATGTGCATACAATTAAAATTAATTATCAAAAGTGTCAACTACTTTGTATTGCTATTAAAATAATAGGAATCGAGACTTTTAAAAATAAATTGAAATGTTTTTATTTGAAATTAATTATAATTAACCAAACATTTAAATTTCATTATTTATTTTTTAAATTACATTGTTGCAAAGTATACTTTGGAATATGCCAATAAAGTTTCCAGCTCCAAAATTTGTGCTTTACCTGTGAATATATATTCAGAATAAACTTATTTCCAATAACAATTTGTTGACTAACCATCAAACGAAAAAGAAGTATTACAATGTCTAAGAAAATATTACTTCAAAAATATAAAAATATAGCCGTTTCGACTTCCTCGGCCGAATTGAGCGACCGCTACAATATTATTAAGGATCACATGACCAGCATTAAAAGATTAAATGTAAGAGGAAAGAAAATGGAATTTCAACTAAAACAGTTGCCGGAGAATGCAAAGCCAATAGCCTGGATAAAGGAGGCTATAAATGAAGTAATAACATATGGCACTAAACACATCTTACCCATAGATAAAGTTGGTATAACCTTTTGTGGAAAAAGTTTTGGAAAAGCGGGGTCCTGTATATTATAATTTACAGGATTGAGTACCGATACTTTTTGCCTGGGGATAACTACTGTGCGGTTACCTCAAGGTCGTGGAAAACGTGGTAGGAATTATAATTCCTTTACGGAGGAATGCGCAAAACGTAAAAGCATCATCACAATTAGGAACAAGGATAACCTGTGCGGGAACTTATAGTTGCTAAAGCTTATATAGAAAGAGATTCGCAATATACCAAGATCAAGAAAAACACCAGTAAATTACAATAAAAATGACCACAGATCTCATCAACAACGCTGAAGTAACTTTTTTTTGTTCAGCTCTATGTGTTGTGGGGGTCAACACGTATATTTGCTTTTTGGAAATTTTTTTTCTTTTTATTTTTGTTCTATGATAAAACCTGTATTATTAATTATAATAATAAGATACAATTAAGATAGTGAAGAAATTATTTTTATTTTAAATTTTATCTTTTATAAAATGCCGTGTTTTTGTAATATAAAAGTTGTAAGAGGCGATTTAAAAATTCAATGTAGCATATGTTCGAAGTTTTTTCACGCAAAATGCGCCAATTTACATGAGAGAGATATTGATACATGGATGCAAATAATAAAACTTATACGTGTGTGTTATGCAGTGTTGAAAGACGTAAATCAATTCAACAAGACCTAATATCTCTGGTAAGCTGGTAATATCTCTGTCAATACAACTACTGACACAAATATATTAAATGCACGAAGAAGCACAACTAGTTCTACTGATTCAGTAAATAAATTGGATATAGACACTAACACAAAAAACAATACAACAATTACCAACTTAGATCTTTTCAACGAGCTAGCTAACATTAAAACTCTTCTATCATCTGCATTAGCTGAATTACATCAATTAAAAGAGAAAAAAAAATCAATTGAGATAGAAATCGGCAACCTACACACAAAAATCAATTTTCTTCAACAGACAAGAAATAGAAACTGCATTGATATACTTGGTATTCCTGAAGTAAGCAAAGATAATGTTAAAAACAAAGTTATAACACTAATTAACAATGGTCTTAGTGAGAGTATTTCTGGTGAAGATATTGAGTACTGCTATGTTACAAAAAAAATCTACTTTCCCGAAATGCTCTCCGTAAAAAAAAATAATAGTCTAAATGTCAAGCAGAATATGGTATGTGTTAAAATTGTTACTTACAATGTGAAAGAAAATGATGGAGAAGAAAAAAAAGGAGAAAATCAATTTTAATACTCAAATTTTTGGAGAAAAATATGGAAGAGAACCAATATACATTAATGAGAGCTTAACATCTTATATGCGATCACTGCTAAAAATCAAATCACTGATCAAATAAAGCTTTAGAAATTAAAAAAAAAAAAAGCTTTAAGTACGTGTGGATAAAAAATTGCACTTTATTAATGAAAAAGAAAGTAGGTGAAAAGATATTTATAATTAAATGTTTTAATGATTTTAATAATATTAATTAGATATTCTAAAATTACAAATTTTTATTTTTCTGTATATAAAAAAATTTTTTTTTTTTTAAATAATGATTGTTAACAATGTAAATTTAAACTGTCTACCTAATTCATCTTCTACTTTCAAATGTAATGTAAATGTAAATTTTTCTAGATTTTCTGTAGTACAACAAAACATTCGAAGCCTAAGAAAAATTTTGATTTGTTTTATGCGCACATGTTATTTCTTAAATGTTTTCCAAATATTATATTTCTAAGTGAAATATGGATTTACGAAAATGAAATTTCTAATTATAATATTCCAGGTTTTAATTTTAATGCTTGTTATAATCATAGGTATTCGTCGGGTGGAGTTGCTGTTTTTGTTAAAAATGATATAGTTTGTGACGTCACCAATTTTAATTTGAATCGTTCTGATATTTTGAAGTTAGAGTGTAAAATTGATAATGAATTATATTGCTTTATTTGTGTTTATAGACTCCAAAAATATAGAATAAGTATTTTTCTGAATGGATTTAGGTAATTTCTTAAAAAATTAAAAATTAAATATAAAAAAAGATAAAAAATTGTGTCGTTTTGGGTGACTTAAATATAGATATTTTAAACAATTCGTAAGATACTGAAGATCACTTACTACTAATGTCTTCTAATAGCTTTATTTCTTTGATTAATGAATCAACTAGTATCACACCTCTATCATCTACTTGTATTAACCATATTTTTTACAGGTGCTGTAAGAACTGTAATCACTGTTTGCATGGATTTACTGAGAATATTATGTTTTCAGATCATGTTATGACTGGAATTAATTTTAACAATATTTTTTCTGTGATGGAAAACGATAATTCAATTACACACTCTTTTGAAAAAATAAATTTTACAAGCTTACGCATGGCTCTCAACTTTTGAATTTGAATTTTGGAATGATATCTATTATGAAGATAACGCATCAATCTGCTTTGATAATTTTATCTCTACTTTATCTTTTCATATAAATGAAACTATAACTCCTTCTTCGAGCACATTTCACAAATACAGAAGGCTCAAACCATGGATGAAAGACGAAATCATTATAAAAATTAAAAAGAGAAAAATTATTTACATTTACCGTATTTACATTTTCTTGTACAAATAATTTTAATATGGTTGTTGATTTAAGCAATGACATTGATTTATTACGTCATTGGTTTTTCAAGCATAAATTGGTCAATAGTCGAAAAACTAAGTACATAAATTTTAACATTCATTCTAACTATAACATTGACTATAACTTAAATTACCACTGTGTGTGGAGCATTACAAATATTTGGGAATTTTTATTGATAAACAATTTAATAGGTCCGAACACATCTTGTACCTAAAAACATATCTTAATAAAGTTATTAGATAATTATATCACATTCGACTTTATAGTTCTGAAAAAGTTTCCACTAGTATCTACTATGCGCTTTTTCATTCTAAATTAGAATATGGATTAGTCTGCTGGGGTGGTACTTATAAATCAAAATTAGAAAAATTACTGATATCTCAGAAACATGCCATTAGAATACTATGTAGGAGAAATCGCTTGTCTTCAAGCTTTGAATTGTTTAAAAAATTATTTATCCTCCCTATAAGAAATCTATACTTTTATAAAACCCTGAAATTATTTTTTATGCGATTATAATCTAAGAATAAATAAGAAACAACTAATCAGAATTCCGTGATTCAATAAAATTCATTATTGTCATTTTTATAAAATAGTAGCTCCTCGGGTATTCAATAAACTTCCCGATGTAATTAAAAATATTAGAGTATTACCAAAATTCTTAAAATACTTAAAATCATGGTTATTGAATATCAGTTATGAATGTGCTGAGAATCTAATGAAAGTTCAAGTATAAGAATAATTATTTAATATTTGTATTAAAGTTCTGTTTGTTTTGTTGTACTACATAAATATGCTCAGTATGAAATAAAAATATAAATAATATGTATAAAATATGGAATAGAAGAAAAAAATAAAAAGGAGTAAAAATTCGATCCCACTTTTTCCATTTCCATTTTTTATTAATAAATTCATAATATGTTATATGCAGAGATCATTCGACATTGTAATATATTCTGTTTTTTATAAAGAATAATCTTTCATCGTATTTTCTTAATTTTTTTTTTTATTTTTTTAAATATGTTATGTTTATTATAAATTATTGTAAATAATCATAAAAATTTATTTTTATAAGTTTTGTAAAACTAGATTAAGTAAAATACTGAAATAAATAAAAAAAAAAAAAAGAAGAGATATACCAGAAGACGGGTGTGGGATACCAGAGCTTCAACAGTTAGAGATGTTTTATTGGGATATCAGAGCTTTAACAGTTAGATTATGTCCAGAGCTAAAGGTAGAGATGTTTTATTTGAAGGAAGTGGTGATGGCAAAAGACTTATATGATGAACCTCCTATATCATTACAACGTTGTGATATCATTAACAGCTGCATTCTGTTGTTCATATTATTGTGAAATATGTCACAATATTTCACAATAATGTCATCTATGTTATATACAGCCAGATGTACGGCAAGCAAAAACAGGAGATATATTATATATATTTCACGATTTAGAAAGTCGACAAGAACAAATTGTCCTGGAAAAAAAATTAAATGAAGAATCTATAGGAGAAATTAAACAACATGAAGCTAACCTCTGTATATTTCAACAAAGATGTGATTTATGTTTACATGAGAAAAATCTTTTCCTCTGTGTAAATTTCTTCTGTAAAAATGTAAATTTCGAACCACGATTAAAAAAAAAATGTAATAAGCGATTTCTTAGCTTATATTTTAACACAAAGAAAAATATTTAAAAATATAATCGTAGTAGCACATAACGGTCAAGCGTACGATTTGTATTGAACCAATTTGTATTGAACCATATTTTGCAAAATACGTCGTTGAAACCAGAATTTATAATGCGGGGTACAAAAATAATTTTGATCATATTAGAAAATATTAAGTTTTTAGATTCATTATTAATTATTTTCCAATGGCGTTATCTAAATTGCCAAAAGCCTTTCAGGGATCTTTAAAAGGGATCTTTTCCGAATTATTTCAATACAACTGACAATGAAAATTATATTGGACCCATCCCGCCTGTTGAGTATAACAAACCTAATACAATGAAGGTAGAAGAACGTTCTACTTTTCTTAAATGGTATGAAAAACATAGAAATGACCAGTTTGATATGCAACGCGATATATATACTGTACTAGCGATGTAAACATTCTGGCAGAAGCCTGTTTAAAATTTAGAAAATTATTTTTGGATGAATGCAATGTTGAGCCTTTCCTTGAAGCAACAACAATTGCATCAGCCTGTAATCTTGTGTATAGGCGAAATTTTTTATAATCCAATACAATTGGAATAATCGCCAAGAATGGTTACAGATATGCTGACAACCATTCAAAGGAAGCTTCACACTGGTTGATATACGAAGAGAAAAAAAGGGGAATTAATATACGTCATGCAGCTAAAGGGCCAGAAGCTGTGGTAAGAGGTGTTAAAGCAAATGGATATTGAGAGGAGACTAGACAAGCTTTTGAGTTTCATGGTTGCTACTTTCATCCAATTTGTCTGCAGCATAATAGGAACATTTCGCTGCTAAATAATCCCAATGACACATTAAATAGTCGATGTGAAAAAACTGTGGCTAAATCAGAAAGATTAAGGAAATTGATGTATGTATGTATTTTATACTTTTAAATATCTTATTATAAAATGATATAAGCTTATTTTTGTTTTTTTTTAAAGGTATAAAGTAATTGAAATGTGGAATTGTGAATTTCATAGAAAGTTGAGCAAATCAGAAACAGGATGCTTAAACAATCATCCTTTAATAAATTGTACACCATTAAACCCACGAGATGCATTTTACGGAGGTCGTACAGATAACATGTGCAGTTATTATAAATGCAAAGATGGTGAAAAAATTAAATATATGTGTGTTCATTGTATCCGTGGGTTTGTAAATATGGAAAATTTCCAGTTGAACACCCTACAATTTACATAGGAAATTCAGAGTGTTCTAAGTTAAATTTGTAAGATACTGATGGGCTTATTAAATGTGAAATATTACCACCAGAAAATTTATTACATCCTGTGTTTCTGCTTAAACAAAATGGTAAACTTATGTTTACCATTTGCAAAAGCTGCAGCTTTCAGAAAAATGAAAATTAATTTTGTTCCCATTCAGATGAAAAAAGAGCATTATTAAGTACATGGCTAATAAAGCGGTTAAAATTAGGTTAATAAAGCGGTTAAAATGGGTTATAAAATAATAAATATTTATGAAATATGGAAATACAATGTCGTACAATATGATATATTGACAAATATTGTTGGATTATTTACTAAAATGATGGATAAGTTTTTGAAAATGAAATAAGAAGCTTCAAACTGACAAAACATAAAACTGGAGTCAACTGTTACATTAATCTTATCTTCTGGATTAAGATCATTTGCAAAATAATGCTGAACTGTTTTTGGGGAAAGTTTGGTCAGAGAGAGAATCAACAAAAAGCAAAGATAGTAAATCATCCATCAGAACTTTATCATATGATAACAAACCCAAATACAGACGTGTGTCATATTTTAGCTGTAAATGAAAAAAATATTGTTATTATCTGGCGCTATAAAGAGGAAGTAGCAAATTCTTTACCAACCGTAAATGTATGCATTGCCGCCTATACGACTACTCAGGCTCGTCTAAAATTATATAATTATCTTCAGCAACTTGGTGATCGTGTACTATATTGCCATACAGATTCGGTCATATACATAAGTGAAAAGGGGCAATATGAACCAGAAATAGGGGACTTTATTGGTGATATGACTGACGAGCTAGAATGCTATGGAGTCAACAGTTACATCACAGAATTTGTAAGTGGTGGGCCAAAAAATTATTCTTACAAAGTATATAGTAATTAAGATAGAAAACAAAAGATAACCTGCAAAGTCAAAGGAATTAATCTTAACTACTCATCTTCTCAAAGGCCAATTTCAATTCAATTAAAGATGCTGTACTCAACTCGAATGACACTAATATCAACATACTTTCTTACAATATCCGACGCACTCAAAAACATGAAGTTGTTACGACACCGCAAATTAAAAAATATCAGGCTAAATCAGAAAAACGTAAGTTCTTTGATGATTTCTCTTCTCAACCTTTTGGATATAAAAGAGTAAGAAGCAATTAACATTATTTGAAAATATGTTAAAGAGATGTAATTAAATATTTTATATAAAAAGAAAACACAAAATAGTTTTTATTTATTTATTTTTTATTTAACCTCCTTTAATGAATATACTTAGTAAATCTTATAAATTATTACTATTTTGAAAATGTATTTAGAGAAATCGAAGCAAAACTTGCATAAGTTTATCGAATCAGTATCCTATTTTTTTACTACTTACAAAATTAAAACAAGTGTTTTTCATTTTGCCATTATTATTCTATATATGTAGGTTACAGTAAATCGATTTTTTCGATTTGAACCTTTCTCTTTTTCTAGCCATCTACAGTTTTTCCTTAATTCATCCTTTTTTAAGTCGGAATAATAAAATTTATCCATAGGAATACACAAATATTCGTAATAATTGAATTGAAATTGTCCTAAATTCACCCATTTAGCTATTGCTGATGATTTTAGTGATGCTGGGTTCATATCATACGTTTTTATCGTTTTGTGCACAAATTAATTTATTTTTATTTTAAAAGATTTATTTCGCCACAAGAAATATAAATATTTTTACAAAGTTGAAAATTCTTCATAAATAATAAAAAATTAATCACGATTATGCATTCATTTTATATTATATATTATGCATTAATATAACTAAAGGAACTACGTGTATTTCTGATGATAAAAAATCTAATTTAAAATTCGGTATTGTAATTTTATTTTTAAATAATAAACAAAATTCAGGTGGGAAAAATTAATATCTTTGCTCAAATCATATATAAAAGTTATAAATTTATAATTTCGTCATACTTCATACAATAATTGGTAATATATTAACTATGGTAAGTAAAACTTATTAATTAAAATTTAATATATAAATTATTTTTAATAAAAATATAAATTTTATATGATTTTTTCTTTTTTTGTTTTTAGTTTTAGTCTTTCTTAAATAATTTAATTGCCACAGAAATAGGAGAAAAGAGGTGTACCAAGCAATCGATGGACTTACTGTGGGCGTGCAGTACGATGTGGTAAATTGGTGGTTTTTACAAACCAAAAATGGCCAAAAAGTTCTTTTGGCAAAGGTGCAGGACCCTTCAACAAAACAATTCATAACGTCATTTTTACCAGAACGTTTTTGAAAAAAGGTAACAACGAAGGCGGAGCTGCAAAAGCTCAGCTCCAAAAAATTCAAATTTAAATTTACAGAGAGAGATATCGCCAAATGGAATATGGCACTCTTGGATTTAATTGCGGAAAATTCGAAAAACTTTAAAATAAATATTAAATTACAAATTAAATTATTCTTTTATTTATTTTTAAAAATTTCGGGTTTATTTCTTTCTACAGGTTCGCGCTTTGGTCTTATACCAAAATTAAAAAATTAAAAATAAATAAAACATAAAAATTCAAATATTGTTCTTTTTATATATTTTTAAAAATTTCAGGTTTATTTTTTTTTACAGGTTCGCTCTTTGGTCTTATACCAAAATTAAAAAAATGAAAAATAAATATAATATAAAAAAATTCAAATATTGTTCTTTTATTTATTTAAAAAAATTTCAGTTTTATTTATTTATTTTTATTATATTTTTTTACAGACTTCTTACATCTTTTTCAGTAGCTGCAGTCGGACCACAAAGGGGACGTGGGCATTCTCTCACAGCAGAGAAGCCTTTCTACCGCCACTTTTGTTGAGCCTGGTGAAGGGGACGTGGGAATTCTCAAAAGACATATAAATCTTTTCGCCGCCACTTGTGATGGGACTGGTGGCTGAAGCCAGACCTCTAGAGGCTGCGGCCAAAGTTCTGGCGGTGCACTTGTCTTTTCCACTTGGTTGCATGGTAATTGTTCTAAATTAATTGGTAGGAATAAATCCAACTTTGTCTCTAATTTGAAAACTTCAAATTTTTCAATTAGGTATTCAAAAGGTTCTATTAAATAAGTTTTAGACATGACGCACTTATTTTTAATGAAATTATTATTAGATAATGTAGATTAATTTATACTAAATTCATATTGCATTAAAAGCAACTTTCTAAAATGTTTGCAGATGTTTATTGGAATATTAAAATTATATTTTGTATTTGCAATAACATATTTGCAGAACATTTATTAAGTTAAATTATTTAACATACATATATTATGTTCAAATTACCTTGCATTTTATTTCTGTTAAAGATATTTTTTTTATTGACATTCGATAAATCTTCCAAAGAATACGGTTATTTGAAAACGCGTAATATTGGTATTAATCAATCTGCACCTGCAAAAGTTAATTCTTTCAGTTAAATATTGATTATTATTATTACCTAGAATAAGCTGCAGGTCATAGCTACTATACTCATGGTTTTTGAATTGACTGTACCTCAGACAGCCCTTATGTATACCGTAAAACAGGGATACTTTGGTACGTTTTAAATTTATTTTACAAATAACTTTTTTATCTTTCGCTTTTAAAACTATATTAAATTTAGAAATTGGGGGCTGTAGTAGTACTTATTCAATACTTAAATCAATTTTCTGCTCAATTTTAAATGTTGGATATGACGGTAATATTTATTGTGTGGTCAAAGTTATACGATGTTTGGGATATTTTGACCATTATTGTTTTTTTTCATATAAAATGTTTAATTAGACTACGTTGGTCGAAGAAATACTGTTGTGTTGTTAGTTTAAATAAAAACTAATATTATAGTGTCAAAAAAGATTATGTTTTACAGAATTTTCTCAAGAAAAAAGATAACAATATTAAAAATACGTTTATTTTTATATATTTTATTATTTTTTTTTTTTTGGAATAGTATTTTATAACTATTTTAAACAAATTTATTTCATAAATTAAAAAGGAAAATTAAATAAATTCAACAAATATTTGATAAAAAACTTAACGGATAGAAAACATAAAAAATTTAATTCAAAATTCATTCATTTATTTTTTTTTGAAATTAAAATCTATTTTATAAGTAATACATATAGGAACGTTATTATGTCAGTCATATTATATTCATTTTAATTGTAGTTAATTCTTCATCTGAAAACGTCCAGACATCGTCAGAGTTTTCAGCATAAGATATATTTGCAGAACACATTGAATCTTCTTCCCTTGAAGATAAATTTGGTATTTTATGTGATATCCGCTTTTTTTTTTGAGTTCCTGAACAAGATGGAATTGGCTCAGTTGGAACGGATAAAACGATACTTTGTATTTGATTTAACTTTATTTGTTGGGAGTTAGCTTCGTTTTTGTTTTGTGTTTTTTTAGTTTCTGAACAAGATGGAATTGGCTCAGTTGAAACGGGTAAAACGACACTTTGAACAATTTCATCAACTTTATTGTTTTCAAGTAATTCAACTGTAATCCCTTTTCCTGGAGAAACTTTAATTTTTTTTCGTCTACGATTAACTTTTTCTGGTTGCTCATTGCGACTGGTATCCAACATATGGATTACAGCTTCTGAAACTATATTAGCTGATACTTCAGGATCAATCTGATCAGTTGTTTGTGGTAATCGATCAATTACAATTGTCGGATTAAAAGCACAGATGCCGCATTTCCTAAATCCGCTAATAATATTTTCAGATTTATTATTTTCGTCAATAATCTTTTCGTGAAGTTTTTTTAACAGCGTAGGAAAAATTTCTTTAGATAAAATTTGTGAACGTTTCTTTTGACTTGATTTCCAGTCATCTAATATTTTTCGCCAATATTTTTTAAAAGGAGCAAAAAACGCTACATCTAAGGGTTGCGCAAGATGTGTCGAATTTGGTGGAAGACATACAAATGAAATATTGTTATTTTGAGCTAATTCTACAACTTTTGGTGTAAAATGGCTCGATAAATTGTCCCCGATCAATACAATTTTTCCATTCAAATTTCTTGTTTCAGGTAAAAATAAATTTTCAAACCAGTCTGTAAAAATCGTTGCATCAAACCATCCACTCAAACTTCGATTATAGCGAACTTTTCGCGGACCACCTTCCATCTATGTTTGCCAAAGGTGACTTGATTTGTAAACAACACAAGGTGGTAAAATAGTACCTGCTGCCGATCCACAATACATCACAGATATTGCAGTTTTTGAATAATTTTGGATACGTTCAGCATATTTCACTCCCCGTTTAAAAATACATTTCTTTACACCAGGATCATCGGATAAATTTGTTTCGTCATAATTGAAGACAAAATTTGGAGGAATTTCTGAAATTTCTTTGATAGAGAAAGTCTGCAAAAATGTATTCTTAAGATTATTGAAATATTTAGTTAATTCCGCAGGAGTTAGTTCGGCCTTAGATCTAATTAAATTTTGGCATGTACGATTGGTAATATGGCTTTTATTTCGTTCTAAAAATCTCCATGCCCATTCAGCACTGGGTAAATTATTTTTAAATTCTCTAACACGCCTGCCACTTTTATCCAAATACATTTTTGCAAGCTGGCGTAAGTCCATTGCTGTAAAGGGAAAACCCCATTTTGCAAGTGCGAGAATATGTTGAACAAATATAGTTTCTTCAATTTCATCAAACACAAGAGGACGTCCCGGTTTACTTAAATGTTTTCCCTTAAGTTTGTTAACAAGAGTTCCTTTCGAAATATTATATTTTTGTGCTGCTTTAGTTATAGATAGGCGACCTTCAGAATTAATAAAAAATTTAATTATGAGAACAATTTTTTACAATCATATTAAGCACCTTCATTAATTTCCTTTTTCGCTTGCGCCAAATCCTCTGCGGAGTACCCATATTTTCGACTACCAAGTGTTTTAACATATTTTCTTGGCATCGTTTCCTGAGAATAAACAAATTATTAAAATTCCATAGACCATAATATCTAGACCGTAGCGAAAGGGATACTTTGACCAGTCGGACAAAATATCCCAAATTCGCAAAAAAATGCTGAATAAATTTTAGGTGTTACATATTTTTTTTTTAATGCACTTTTTTTAAGTTTTAATTAAACATTTTATCAGATTAATAACAATCAATATAATAAAAAACACATTTTTCTATTATAACGTCTACTTTCATCAAATTCTATTTCATAACTAAAATATAAATGCATTCGAATTGATAATCAATTTAATTAAAAAAAAAATAGCATAATGCCGTTTGTACAGAACGATAAATCTACTAGAGCACATGTAATTTTGAAGTGAATAGAGATGGTCCACTAAACTTCCTTTTATATGTTAACGTAGACGATACGATTTTTATCAATTCCGATATTGGCATCGAATTCTGTAAACACAATACAAGTTAATGTTGAAGTTAATGGAGAGCTGAGTCTTGCTTCAATCTTTACTACTCCCTGGTTTATGAAACTCTGACATGTATCAGTTCCAGAGCCGTCTGGTGATAAATCAAAAGCTAGTATTGTATAACCTTTTGAAAAATCTCTTTTGAAATATGATGTCCTCTATCAGAATGATGTATACCTGTTCGGCTAAATAATGTTAAATATGCACGAGAATTACAAAGATTATTCGATGTAAAACTTGTTTCAATTGCAGAGTTTGGTGTAGGCACTCTATTCACATATAATTGAAATTGACTGAGATTTTGATGATCGAAATGGTATGGATATTTTGATCTTTTACCATTGAAATGTTCATTATTAACCATACAAAAAACAAAAGCTTTCGGATAAATATATTATCCAATGATATGTTAGAAGTGTCTGAAATTGTAAATGTTTTGATTTCACTTCTAGTATAAAAATATTTTCAGTACAGTATTGGGTGCTATCAATATGCTAGGATTTATTGTTAAATGTTTCATGTATAATGTAGCTTCGTGAATTTTTAAATAGCTTTCATCGGCATCGTTAAAGAAAATAAAAAAATCTTGTTTTTATAGGGCCAGTAATTCGAATGTTAATATTATTTAAAAAAACTTTGGAACTGTTAAAGAAATTTACATGTAATTTACGCATTAATTCTACTATTGTAGAACTATTGTATGATTTTTGTCTTGATTTAGAACCAGAATTGTTGAAATCATTAACATTCGCAATGTCAATGATTTGAACAATTCTGGTTCAGATTCAATTATCCAATTCCCAACCAGATGCTCCCAGATGTGTTTGACTGGAATCTGTACCATAATATAGTAAAATAGTTATGTATGCTTTGTAATGGTATAAGGAATCTGAAGGAGTGATGTTTTTTCCGTTTAGAATTACATTACATTGTTGTTTTAGCCTCTAAAGAAGCTAAAGGATTGTATGCTACTTCTTCTAAACGCAAAATACTTGTTTTTACGGGTAATGATGCAAAAGGATCAAGTTCAGATTTCATACATTCCTTTTTTAATTGAATATATTTGAGGTTTTACTTTGCTTTTTTCGTCGTTTCGACTTCAAATGTGTCTTTTTATAGCTCTACGTCTTTCACCATACATCGAATGCAGCTGGTTAACTACTGATTTCCGTAAATTTTTTATACCGCCTTTGCTTGCATCAATTACAGCTTCTTTTATATTTGCATCAGATGTTATACCAATAAAAATATTTTTACTTGTGTTTACAACCTCTTTTTTAATTAAGTCCCAACCTGATGTAAAAACTGGCTTTAAGTAACGAACTAAACTTCCGAATATATTTCAAAAACCACGACCTCTTTGGAAATATACGACCTACCTACAGCTGGATAAAAATGTAATAAAGGCCCAATATCGTTGATTTCTCCTCCTACTTGAGAGGAATAATATCTCACGTAAGCTCTTTCCATATTTGAGTAGTAGTATTTATATTGTTTTTGAGGCAAACAATACTTTTTAAAATTTAATACAATTTTTGTTGGATTGTAACTGTAACCAAAATTTATTCCATCATCTTATTGGTTGCAAATTTCTTTCTCTATCGTTTCAAAACAATTTTTTCTATAGGTTTGTAATGGACATTTTCAAATTCAATATTTGTAGGTATTCTACAATTTTCTATGTTGATAGCTCTCATCGCCCGCATTTTGCTATTTCCAAAGACAGATGATTGAACCATATCTGAATTAATCATCACCATTCCATTTAATTCATCTTTATTATTAGCAACAGCTAATATGAATAATTCAGGTAATTTTGTTTTGAAATTTTTTATATTTTGTTTCTGTTGAAATAATTGAGTTTGTAATATTTTTACATTATAACTTTGATTAACTTTTATGTAGAAACTATCTTCATCAAAAAGCGATATTCGAATTAAATCCTTTCGGTTAGATTCTGACACTTTTTTAAATATTACATCATCATAATTTTTAGGAGTAGACTTTCCTAGTACATGTAATATATGTTGGTTTTTCTTCAATCGTTTCATACTTTTGACAGTTGTTCAAATCACCCGTATTACAGAAGCATATGCAATATTCTTTTGAAAAAATATTAGTTCTAATACGAAATAAATCGTTAATGTCTTGTGTCAAATCCTACACAATATAGCCATGTGGACTTGAGGTTGATTCATTATATACCCCCAGAAAACCTTTTATATTTTCCGGTTATAGCTGTCTAGCAAGAGCAAAAATCTGTGATTTGTCTCGAGTGTTTTTGAAAAGCACTAAAAATTTACAATTTAATAAAATATCTCGTGAGAATTTTCGCTGCTGGAAAACGTTTTGCGTTAGTAATATAATAAATAAATTGCGGTGGTGCTAACCTTTAGTAAAAGGTTCGCATACCTGTTTATTTGCGGAATTTAACATTAAATCATCGAAAACATTTAATGTAGGTTTATTTTCATTCTCACTAAACTTTTCCGAAATACTGGTATAGAAGTCTATATCAGCAAAATCTCTATTTCTCGGAATAGCTGAAATTTCTGGGTTACACCATTTTATTTTTTCAATTTTTGGATGTATCAATCTGTCAATATTTTTAATTAAGTTACATACAAATGTTGTTTTTCCACATCCTGATGGTCCCGCAACTATCATTGTAAATGGATGATTAAAATATATCATTATCGGTTCGCGTTTTAAAAGTCATTGAAAGGTAATTAGATTTGTTCTTTAAATGTATAAAAATATAAACGTGTATAACTTGTTTTCACTTTAAAAGTTGGAAAAGTTTTTAAAATTATATTCCTCTGTCTTATTAAATGAGCATAAGCAACGTATTTTTCACATTTATAAATACATTAAGAATTTTCAACACCAGAAAAATATTTGTCAATATACGTAACTCATTTTGCTCTTTGTCCTTGGGCTTACGACAACTCGTCATCTGGACCGGATACATGTAACCGTTGATCTATAAAAAATTATAAAATAGAATTGGAAAATCTGATTAAATGGTACAGGCGTAATGTCAAGGGCACAAATAGGATCGGAAATACATAGACCAGCCACACGAAACTTTCGGCGAAGAAAATTTATTTAAAAAGGTTTATGGCATGGCATACGATACATGGCAAATCCATTTAGTAGAAATGATTCCGTATGCAAAGTATAACAAAGGAAATAAATATTTATTAACTGCAATAGATATCTTTTCGAAATATGCTTATGCTGAGCCAATTAAAACTAAAAATGCCAATAACGTTTTACTTGGCATGCAAAACATTTCCAAACGTGCTGGAACACTCCCAAAAAATATTCAATCAAGGTAAAGAGTTTTTTAACAAACAATTTAGAAAACTTATGGGAATAAAAAAAATTAATCATTATCATACATATTCTGAAATGCAAGCATCGACAGTACCTTTTAACCGTACTTTAAAAAATTCAATCTGGAAGCAGTTACTTTTCAGGGTAATTATAAATGGATATCTATTTGGCCCTTACTGATTGAAAAATACAACTCGATATATCATCACACAATTAAACTTCAACAAAAAAGTTACAAAAGCAAACGAGAAATGTATTTTGAAGAACATTTATATGGAACCGAAATTTAATCGGTTGAAAAGCAAAAATACAAAGAAAGCTAAATACAAAGTTGGAGATTATGTACGCATAAGTTAATAGAAAGGAAACTTTGGAAAAGGTTATCAACCAAACTGGTCGAGAAACATATTTACAAATTAAAGAAATAAAACGCACAGACCCAATTACTTACAACTCACTTGATTATACAAAAACACCGATTTCAGGTTCTTCTTACGAGACTGAATTACTCGAGTCAAAAATCCTAACACTTTTCTTGTTGAAAAAATATTGAAAAGAAAAGGAAATCAAGTTTTTGTTGAATGGTTAGGTTTTGATAAAGATCACAATTCTTGGGCCAATAAAAACAATATTATATGAAACTAATTTGCTTTTTTATTTTTACAATTCATTATTAAACTTTTTTTGCACATTTATACTTTTCAATAACATGTCTCAAATTTGCAAAATATATAAAACTAAGATACAATATCAAGGTAAATACCTGCATTTTATTTATCTCATAAATAACTACTGTATTTTTGTATTAAAAAAGCTTTCAAACTAACATTTTAATAATGCAAAAAAAAACAAAAGTTCAAACACCTTTGTCGTGAACTCATTTGAATAATTTTTTTTCCCAGGCCAAGGTGCCCCATTACCTACTTAAACACATTAGCAATTATTTTTAACTGAATATTTTTTTAATTAAGTTTTAGTAAAAGCTGTTGCACTTTTTAATTTTTAGTGGATTTTTTTAATTTGTCTACATAAGCACTCTTTCCGTTCAATATATGAAGCCTTCGTCCATTTTGTATATATACATCTATACATCGTATGTTTTGTTTTTTCTGGCAAATTTAAATACATGCCAGTACATATAGTTTTTTTAGCACATTTCCAAAAAAATTTGAAAAAATGTGCTTATTAGTTTCACTCTGTCCGTCTGTTTACAAAACTTCTACACCGTTAAAGATAGAAAAAAAAAAATTTAACCGTGGATAGGTCTCATAAAATAATTTATTTTGTGGAATAACTTTTTCATATAGCCCCATTCATTACGGAACCACAGCCCCTCAAACTTTGAGAAAGCCCCATTTTTAAATGGGAATATCTCATGGCTGCTTAACATTTTTTCAATCTGAAAACTTCATTCGACAGCTATTTTTTTACCTTTGTAAATCAAAATCAATCATGTAATTTCTATAGATTCACATTTTTCCTCTAATATTTGTGATACTTCTTTAAGTTTTAAGAGTATTTCTAGTTCTGTTGATTCCTTAATCTCAGTAGTTTTTGCCCTTTATAAAGCAAAAACACAGTTAGAAATGAATTAATATAACTCAGTTAAATACAAATAAAATAATTTGTATAATATGAAGTGTAATATAATATTATGAAGGTTAAAATTATTGTATAAGGTTAGTAGCAAATTTTTGTATTAATTTTAGTTTGAAAGTGTTTCTTGATATTTGTGTTGAAAAAAGATTACTGTGTTTGTTGAATATAATGCAACATCTGTTAATTGGTTAATTTCTTCCTAATTCAGTTCTATGAGTATTTTCAATTAAATACTTAGTGTTTCGTGTAACTCTAACTTCATTGTTTAATTTAAATCTATCTATCAAAAATTGAACGTCAATATTTTTATTTAAAACGTCAAAAGTAAAACAGGATGACAGTATCTGTCTGCGTGAAGATAAAGTTAACATGTTTAATGAATTTAATCTTACATTATAATTAGGTAGAATTGAATAGTCAATAGGGTTATATTGATTTCTTAAAGCAAATAATAGGAATTGTTTTTGAACAGATTCTATTCTATCGGAATGTATTTGAAATGCAGGATTCCAAACAATGTTGCCGTATTCTAGAATAGATCGTACTAAAGAACAGTAGAGAGATTTTGTCACCGCTATGTTACTGAATTCTTTGAAAAAAAACCTTGAAATTTTATATTTTGAGTTCTATTTGTTAGCTCTTGAGTTCTATTTTGTCTATACCGCCATGTAAGAAATGTACCCGAAATACCTAATGCAACAAGTTTGTTAAGCAAAATACTATGATCGACATCAAATGCTTTACTTTTATTGAATCCTAACATTTTATTTGCCTTGGAAATCATATGCTCATAGTGAAGATGGAAATTAAGCATATCATCCAAAAGAATCCCTGGATCGGTCATACTGTGTACCCTTTCTAGAGTTACATTATCAATAGAATAATCGAATAAAATAGTAGATCTTTTTCGTGTAAAACTTACAGCCTAGCATTTCTGAATGTTCAGTTCTAACTTGTAGGAAAAACACCATTCTTGTAAAGAATCAAGGTTTGACTGAAGTAATGCAACATCAGAAATATTGTTGATAACGTGGTAAATTTTAAAATCGTCGGCAAATGCAATATGTGATACACCCACTAGTTTGGTCGATAGGTCTGAAATTGATATATTAAATAGGAGTGGATCAAAATGGCTCGAGGTAGACCTGATACTCCTGAAGTAACATTGACTGTGTTTAATAGAAAACCTTGGAATTTTATATTTTGAGTTCTATTTGTTAGGTAAGAGTACAGCCATGTAAGAAATGTACCCGAAATACCTAATGCAACAAGTTTGTTAAGCAAAATACTATGATCGACATGATCAAATGCTTTACTAAAATCCGTGTAAATAGCATCAACTTGGTGCCCATTTTCCATTTCATTAAGGATTTCAGATGTATAAAACAAAATGTTTGTGGAGGTAGAACGACCTTTTCTGAAACTATGCTGATGTTAATTTAATTTTGTGTTGATGATGGGTGTAATTTTGTTTAAGACCATTTTTGCGAACAACTTAAGAATAACATAGTTATACCAAGACAGTTTTCGACGTGTGATTTGTCGCCATTTTTGTGGATGGGAATTAAATATAGCATATGGTAAAACAAGCATATGATAAAACACCTGAGGAAAGTGATTTATTAAAAATGAGATGAAGCGGATAAGTCAAATAACTGACACTATTGTATAAAAAAAGTCGGCGGGATTAAGTCAGGTCCTACACCTTTTTTAGTATCGATGTTAATGATTGCTTCAAATATTTCATTTTCAGTAAGATATAAATTCGTAATAATTGAATTTGAGTTATTTGTTCGATTTGAAAGATTAAAATTTATAGAAGATTCATGTGGACAATAAACTTTTTGAAAATCAGCAAAGAAATTACAGATTACATTAGGACAAGAAGAGGAACTGTTGTCTTTCGACATTGAATTTGGGTAGTCGTAACTTTTACGCTTAATATTTATAAAGTCAAAAAAATTTTTTGGATCAGAAATTAATTTGTTACCGATATCGGTGACATAATTATCGTATGCTAAGTTAGACTTTTGTTTGAATTCAAATGCAAAATCCTTGTGCATATTCAACAAATTGATATTAGACTCCTTTGATAATTTGATCTTTTGTGTACAATTTGTTGCGTTGGTTACGCAATGTCCTAAGTTCGCTATCGAGCCAAGGTCATTTGTCTTGTTTTTTTTACGAATTTTGTTATTTTATTTTTACACTTGTTATTTATATTGGGAGAACTGATAATTTGTTGTAAATCATTACCATAGAATGTACTAATAAAGTCGAAATCTATTTCGTCCTGAAAGTTATTTGGTAGTAACAAATTAAAAGAATCGTCGACAATAAAAGAAAAAGAAGGCCGATTAAAATCCCCAAAAGTAAAAATAGAATCATCCTTATTCATATTTGATAGTATATTGTGATATAATATATCAAAAAATTGATTATATGAGAAATTGTCAGAATTCGGAAGGAACTAAACTATTGCAAGATATAAAAAGTATTTACCTAAGTTTACATTAATAAATTGGTGGTCGGACGAATTACAAGTCCTAGTGGTTAAACCTATACTAGATAAGTAATTTTTGACTGCAAGTAGAACACCACCTCCTCGGAAACAATTTGTAGTCAGGTAGTCTCGACCTTTTCTATAAATAGCGCAAATACTGTCTAATATTTCTTCGTTTAAAAACGAATCATTTAGCCATGTTTCAGTAATAGCTATGTTTCAGTTTAGCCATAGATTCAGTAATTGTGATAATGAACTTTAATATTATTAGAAGAATTAACTCTATTATTATTATTATTTATATTATTATTATTTGTATTAAAGTTAGACAATGCTATTAAATTATTACTTGGAGCTGGGCAGAAAAAACTTATTGTAATTCTCACGAGATTGGTACAGGTGATTGTAGTAGTTACTGTTGCAGTAACTACGGAAAGTTCTAAAATCTTCAACAATCTGTTTCTGCGTAAAACCAATATTTTTATGATACTTGAAATAAAGACTATACAAATCTTTATAGTTTGATGGTAAACCTTCATTATGTATCACCACAAGTAAGCTAGTTCTCGTTTTACCCTCAATGACACAATTTTAAGAATCATCATGTAAATATGCAAGGAATAAATAATCTTACATAGTTTAGAATTTTCTCATTTCTAAATATAGAAAGTGCATAAGTGCAGTCCTCGGCAGAGATTGTTGTTTCATTCTAACAATTGGTGGTAATGCCGGGTTTAATGCGATATGTTTTTTTATTCTGTTATTATTATTATTTTTATTATTATTATTATATTAGTATTATTATTATTGTTGTTATTGTTATTATTATTATTATTATTATTATTATTATTATTATTATTATTATTAGTATTATTATTATTATTATTATTATTATTATTATTATTATTATTATTATTATTATAATTACAATTATTATTATTATTGTTATTATTATTATTAATATTATTATTATTAGTATTATTACTATTATTATTATTATTATTATTGTTATTATTATTATAATTATAATTATTATTATTATTATTATTATTATAATAATTATTATTATTATTATTATTATAATTATTATTATTATTATTATTATAATTATTATTATTATTGTTATTATTATTGTTATTATTATTATTATTGTTATTATTATTATTATTATTATTATTGTTATCATTATTATTATTATTATTATAATTATTACTATTATTATTATAATAATTATATTATAATAATTATTAACTTATTAATTAACTTAATATGTTTCAATATAATTCATCAAGTATTAATTTATTTCTCTTTGGCATCTACTTTTTATACAATTATTTTCACTACTAAACTACATATAGATTTTTTTATTGCTTTATTAAAACAAAACTATACAAACAATTATTATGTATACAAAGCAATATGTTCAAAACTTTTTTGATTTTTTAAAACAAATTTATATTTTAATTCTATAATTACAATATTTCTTTTTCTAAAACTAATTTACAATAATACACTTTTTTTAATATTCTTTATAATAATTCCAATCAATATAAATATTTTCATTCTTCGATTAAATTCAATATTAATTTTATCTATATTATACAATTTTGTAGTGATTGATATACTGATTTTAATCACTGATAAGTTACATATTAAATTCTTTTCCAATATAACTTTTAACATAACCTGTAACATTGCTTTTGGAAATTTTTACATTCATATATCAAATTTAATTTTTTTTTCTCATTTAATCTTAAATTATTTATTAATTAAATCAACAACAACAATTAACTTAACCTATAACATTCCTTTACTAATATGGTTCAATATAATTAATCAAATATTCATTTATTTCTCTTTGGCATCTACTTTTTATTCAATAATATTCACTACTAATTTGCATATAGATTTTTTTTTTTTTATTGCTTTATTAAAACAAAACTATGCAAGTAATTACTATGTATACAAAGCAATATGCTCAAAACTTTTTTTATTTTTTAAAACAAATTTATACTTTAATTCTATAATTACAATATTTTTTTTTCTAAAATTAATTTACAATAATACACTTTTTTTCTTATTTTACTTTCTCACTTTATATATTTCACTTTGCTTCACATTACGAGTATTTAATTATTTTAATAATTTAATTTACCTATTATTCTTAATTAAAAAATTTTTAATAACAATTGTATCTTATCAAAACACATTTCACAAAAATCTTGACAAATCAAGTTCAAATGTCAAATATTATTTAAAAATAATATTAATTTTTACATACAATTTTGCTCTTATTGATCAGCTGGCAATGTTTATCCAAATTAACCAAATTGTTTTTTTTATTACAAATGCACTTAGGTGAAACATAGAACGTAGAAAACCATTTTAGAGTGGAACATTACCTACATTATGATTCAAGTTCAATGAGCTTAAAATATCAAAATAACTTTAATATATTGTACTTAAATATACAAA
The DNA here is from genome assembly GCA_947095535.1 of Poecilobothrus nobilitatus. Taxonomy (NCBI): domain Eukaryota; kingdom Metazoa; phylum Arthropoda; class Insecta; order Diptera; family Dolichopodidae; genus Poecilobothrus; species Poecilobothrus nobilitatus. Next base: position 165,449,585 of record OX352774.1, on the reverse strand, counting down.
GTTTAAGAAAAAAATTGTTTGAAGTAGAAACTTTAATTTAAAGTCTTAAATGTGATGTAGATGTAATTGTCTTAACTGAGATATGGCTTCTGAAAATATTTTCTTTAATCTACCAGGGTATGATTCGTATTTTATTAATCCTTACGGTGGAATTGCTATCTACATAAGAGATCACTTTCCTAGTAATATTCTTATTAGTGAGGAATTTAAAAATAGCCAAATATTGGGAATTAAGCTAACGAAGGAAAATTTTAATATTATTGGCATATACAGATCACACGAGACAAACCCTATGAACTTTATTAATAGATTTGATGAGCTAACTTCAAACCTTAAAAGAGCTATAATAGTAGGGGATTTTAATCTAGATTTATTAAATGTTAACAACTTTGAAATAATATCGTATAAAATTTGTTGCTAAGTAATGGTTTTCTGATTTGTAATAAGATATCCGAAAAATTTGCAACTAGATTTGGAACACAATCAAAAACAATAATTGATCATTTTGTAACTGATATGGTAGAGAAGGAATATCATATACATGTCCTAGACTGTTCTTTGTCTGATCATCAAATGCTTTTTATCAGTACTGGTAGAAAGTGCAAAAAAAGTAATAACGTAAAATATAAAACGGTTTTAAACTACAGTAACATTGATACTGATGATTTCTGGTTAACCATTGAATCTTACAATGAAGCTGATGAAATCATTGATAATCTTACTTCTTTAATAAATAATAATACTGTACGTATCGAAATAAAAAATATTAAAAAAAAAAAGACATGGATGACTGAGGAGATTCTAAGAGTAATGAAAATCAGAGACTCGTTTAACAAATACAGAAAAAAATATGTGGGTAATGAACGCATTAGTAACTTATATATTAAATATAGAGATAGGGTTAAAAAAATACTGCTCGGACAGAATATCTTTACACCCCAGTGATACTAAAAGACTGTGGAATTTATATAAAGAGATCATTTTTAACACTGATTCCATCGAGCAAAAAAATCCAATTATAATAATATGTCAGAATGATAAAACAATCGAAAATGAAAAGGAAATCTCAGAATGCTTTAACAACTTTTTTGTAAATGTAACGAAAGAAATTAACGTACCTAATACTACCCTTGATCATGTTTATATGAACCAATTCAGGCTATCTTCTCAAACTTTCAATTGACTGAAACAAATTCCGAAGAGGTCTGCACAGCTGTCAACACATTAAATGCGGTAGCAGCGACTGGAATTGATAATATTTCTACGAAATTTATCAAACGCTTTGCGGATCGTTTGGTTACAACTTTCGTTAAGTTAATTAATAAATCATTTCGTAACGGTATTTTTCCAAATAAACTTAAATCGGCTATTATAATTCCAATTTATAAAAGCGGAAGTAATACAGATTGCTCAAACTATAGGCCCATTTCTATTTTACCTGCTATTTCTAAGATTTTTGAAATAATTATAAAAAATAGATTGAATTATTTTATTTCTAATAATAATATTTTAAGCGAGCAACAATTTGGTTTCCAAACGAAATCTAATACCACAGCTGCATATCTGAATCTAACCGACTTTATATCGAAAAGTATTGACAACCAAAAATATACTAGTTGCGTATTCCTTGATCTAAAAAAAGCATTTGATTGTGTTGACCACCAAAAATTATTGCTTAAACTTCCTAACTTTAATTTTACCAGAATACAACAACAATTTTTTAGCTCGTCTAAACTTAAAAGGAGATCTACAATTATATGCAGATGATGCGGTCCTAAAATACGCTGAAGCTAGTGAAGAAAGTACAAATCTTTCAATTCAAAATGATCTTGAAATAATTCAAGAATGGTTAAATAAGCATAGGATTAGTTTAAATGTAAAGAAAACAAAAATAATTATTTTCCAAAATAAATCGTGAAACTTAGAAACAAATATACCTTTTGAAAATGAGAATATTGAAATTGTAAAAAATTTTAATTACTTAGGATTAAATATAGACTACAAATTAAACTGGTGGAATAACATTGATAATGTAATAAAAAGAATAGGGCCATACATATTTATCTTACATAGATTAAAAAATTTTCTTTCTAAGGAAGCTTTATATACGATCTATACATCTTATATAAAATCACACATCTGTTATCTCAA
>OX352774.1:165436841-165439341 GCA_947095535.1 Poecilobothrus nobilitatus | reverse complement strand
GTTTTCACAGAACAGGCACTCCGCCGATGCACTTTTCCCAATCCTGCTCAGGTAGGACCTGAAGTAACCGTGTCCGGACAGGAACTGTGTGAGGTAGTAGTCCACCTCCCCATGTCGCCGCTCAAGCCACGGTTTGATCTCTGGGATGAGAGTTCTTGTCCAGGGACTTCTCCTTTCCCTCTCCCACATTTCCTGCCAAATCGCCACCGTGTTGGACCTCTCCTCCACTCTGATGACCTCAGGATTACCCTCTTCCTTTCTCCGGTATACCAATTGCCGCTCCTGTGCCAGGAGTGCAATTGGTATAACGCCGGCTCCGACACCGTCCTGCAGGCTGAGGCAACCCTCAAGGCTGCTCTCCTCTACACTCGGGCCAGTCTCAGTCTGTACATCTCCTTGGAGAGGGCATGCGCCCAAACTTCAGATCCGTACAGCAAGACCGACATGACCGAGGACATTAGCAGCCTCCTAGTCCCAGCTTTAAGTCCACCCACGTTGGCCATTAATCTGCTCAGGGCTGCAATACCTCCTGCAGCCCTGTCTGCCGTTGCCTTTATTTGCTCGAAGAAGCTGAGGCCACGATCTACAAGCACGCCAAGGTATTTGACCGCCGGTTTAGTCATAACGTCCAATTCCCCCACACGCAGAGGGAGTATGGTGTTGATCCTCTTTTTAGTTAGGACCACGATCTCCGTCTTGTTAAGAGCCAGCGACAGCCCATGCCCATCCATCCACGCACTGATGGTGGGCATCGCTTGGTTGAGCTCGAACTGCGCTAGCTCCACACTCCGCACCGCGATAAGTGGGGCCACGTCATTGGCATACCCGACAAGTACTGCCTCGTCGGGCATGCCCAGCCGCAACAGACCGTCGTACGAAGCGTTCCAGAGATCGGGGTCAAGAACAGATCTCTGCGCCGAGCCTGAGGTTACAATCATACTCCTCGAACCCTCAAGTGTGTCGTACACAAGGGTTCGATCCGCCAGGTAGTCGTCCACCATCCGGAGGAGGTATCCCGGAACTCAGTAATCCTCCTCCAGTGCCCTAATGACGTCCACCCACCTGAGGGAGTTAAACGCATTTCTCACGTCAAGTGTCACAAACAGGACAATTCGACGCGAGAAATGATTATGACTCTCCGCCAGATTTACGGCCTCCGCCACCTCAGTGATGGCATCAACCGTCGACCGACCCGACCTGAAGCCAAACTGCCGTGGCGATAGGCCTCCCGCGTCCGCGATGGCGCACTGCAACCGCGACCTCAGCAACTTCTCCAAAACCTTTCAAGCCGTGTCTAACATACACAGCGGCCGGTAGTAAGAGGGAAGCTCCGGGTCCCCCTCCCCTTGCCCACCAGCACAAGTCGTGCTACCTTCCAGCGTTTTGGGAAGACTCCTGCTGAAAGACACGTATTGTACATGTTCAGCAAGAGGTTAGGGTTAACCCGGTAGACCCGCTTCCAAATTTCAACCGGGAATCCATCCGGCCCAGGCGCCTTCCTTGGTTTGAAAGAGCTAGCAGCCGCTTCCAATTCCTCCATGCGAAAGTAGACGATCTCATCCACATTTTCGAAATTCCTCCGTATTCTTTCCGGGTGCACCGGAAAGAGCCCGCGAACTATATAGTCCATCGATGCAGCATTCATAAGGTTGGTACAGCCTCGGGTCCCAAATTTTTGAGACACGATTTTGTAGCCCAAACCCCATGGGTCCGCATCAATGTCCTCCCGCAGCTTTTTAAAACATTGAGCCTTGCTGCTACCAATAGCATGGCGAAGCTCCTTCTTTTTGGCCTTGTGATCTGCAGACCAACGGGCAGCCTCATCAACGGGCAGCCTCATTCTGGCGCGGGTCGACAGGCGGCGAAGTCTAAGGCACTCCCTTCGAAGCTCCGCGATTTGACGAGTCCACCAGTATGCAGGTCTCTTCCCATGCCGAGGCCGGCTGCGAAGAATGGAGCCTCACAAGCCTCACAAGCCAACCAGCCGTAAGGTAGAATCGACGATCATCTCGCAGTGGGCCCGACTCCCCTGCTCGGTATTCATGGGTGCCACCACCTTCCACGAAACCGAACTGGCGAACCCAGTCTCATCAATTCTACCCACGTTCCAGGAAGAGGGGCCAGCAGGCATCGCTGCTGACCTTCGCGGAACTCGAACCTAAATACTATATACTGGTGGTCGCTACCCGTATAATCCTCGATCACATGCCAATCCGCAACACGAGAAGCAATTCGCTCCGAAGCAAACGAGACATCTGGGATGGTTCCTGCGCAACCAGGACGTCTAAAGGTTGGCGTGTTTCCGACGTTCAGGACGTCGTTCATACCCCCCTCTAGCATCCGGAATTGGCATTCCCCATTCCAGTGCCTTCCCGTTGAAATCGCCGCCCACTACCACGCCACCAGCAACACCAAGGATCAAGTCCTCGAGATCGTCTAGTTTCTTCAGGAACTCGCCAATGGGCTTGTTTGGTGTGAGGTAGACACTTATGAAAGTGAT
>OX352774.1:165429341-165431841 GCA_947095535.1 Poecilobothrus nobilitatus | reverse complement strand
CCCAGCCGCAACAGACCGTCGTACGAAGCGTTCCAGAGATCGGGGTCAAGAACAGATCTCTGCGCCGAGCCTGAGGTTACAATCATACTCCTCGAACCCTCAAGTGTGTCGTACACAAGGGTTCGATCCGCCAGGTAGTCGTCCACCATCCGGAGGAGGTATCCCGGAACTCAGTAATCCTCCTCCAGTGCCCTAATGACGTCCACCCACCTGAGGGAGTTAAACGCATTTCTCACGTCAAGTGTCACAAACAGGACAATTCGACGCGAGAAATGATTATGACTCTCCGCCAGATTTACGACCTCCGCCACCTCAGTGATGGCATCAACCGTCGACCGACCCGACCTGAAGCCAAACTGCCGTGGCGATAGGCCTCCCGCGTCCGCGATGGCGCACTGCAACCGCGACCTCAGCAACTTCTCCAAAACCTTTCAAGCCGTGTCTAACATACACAGCGGCCGGTAGTAAGAGGGAAGCTCCGGGTCCCCCTCCCCTTGCCCACCAGCACAAGTCGTGCTACCTTCCAGCGTTTTGGGAAGACTCCTGCTGAAAGACACGTATTGTACATGTTCAGCAAGAGGTTAGGGTTAACCCGGTAGACCCGCTTCCAAATTTCAACCGGGAATCCATCCGGCCCAGGCGCCTTCCTTGGTTTGAAAGAGCTAGCAGCCGCTTCCAATTCCTCCATGCGAAAGTAGACGATCTCATCCACATTTTCGAAATTCCTCCGTATTCTTTCCGGGTGCACCGGAAAGAGCCCGCGAACTATATAGTCCATCGATGCAGCATTCATAAGGTTGGTACAGCCTCGGGTCCCAAATTTTTGAGACACGATTTTGTAGCCCAAACCCCATGGGTCCGCATCAATGTCCTCCCGCAGCTTTTTAAAACATTGAGCCTTGCTGCTACCAATAGCATGGCGAAGCTCCTTCTTTTTGGCCTTGTGATCTGCAGACCAACGGGCAGCCTCATCAACGGGCAGCCTCATTCTGGCGCGGGTCGACAGGCGGCGAAGTCTAAGGCACTCCCTTCGAAGCTCCGCGATTTGACGAGTCCACCAGTATGCAGGTCTCTTCCCATGCCGAGGCCGGCTGCGAAGAATGGAGCCTCACAAGCCTCACAAGCCAACCAGCCGTAAGGTAGAATCGACGATCATCTCGCAGTGGGCCCGACTCCCCTGCTCGGTATTCATGGGTGCCACCACCTTCCACGAAACCGAACTGGCGAACCCAGTCTCATCAATTCTACCCACGTTCCAGGAAGAGGGGCCAGCAGGCATCGCTGCTGACCTTCGCGGAACTCGAACCTAAATACTATATACTGGTGGTCGCTACCCGTATAATCCTCGATCACATGCCAATCCGCAACACGAGAAGCAATTCGCTCCGAAGCAAACGAGACATCTGGGATGGTTCCTGCGCAACCAGGACGTCTAAAGGTTGGCGTGTTTCCGACGTTCAGGACGTCGTTCATACCCCCCTCTAGCATCCGGAATTGGCATTCCCCATTCCAGTGCCTTCCCGTTGAAATCGCCGCCCACTACCACGCCACCAGCAACACCAAGGATCAAGTCCTCGAGATCGTCTAGTTTCTTCAGGAACTCGCCAATGGGCTTGTTTGGTGTGAGGTAGACACTTATGAAAGTGATTTCCCTGCACCTAATCCAAACGAACCCGCGGCCGCGACCGTGCTCTCTCACTGGGATTCGCCCAGGATTTCGTATCGATATGGCCGCTGTGCCCGTCTCATCTGCATACCAGGGAGAAGGATGGTTATACCCATATTGCTCACCAATGAGCAACAGGTCGACCTCCTTCTCCGTAGCTAGCTGGCGAAGAAGGTCATTTGCAACCATGCTCCTATGTAAGTTTTCCTGCATTATCTGGACCATCGTGGAGCCTTTGCTTTCATTAATGCTGCCCTGAATACGGCGCATCTTCCCATTCCCGACGCATGGGTCACACTGTCGCCTGTGGCTCCCATGCTAATGCAGAGAACACAGCTCTCCTTCTGGCTACAAACTTTTGCCTGGTGACCCTCTCCGCCGCACTTTCGGCAGAGACTGCTCCTGTCCGGCCCTTTGCAGTCCCGCGCCATGTGACCATAATCGAGACACCTGAAGCATCGCCCCGGGTCGACTCTTCTCCGCACTGTGCAGTTCACCCAGCCAACTTTGACTTTACCAATGGACATCAGCGAACGAGCTCCTCGCTCGCCAATATCCACAATGGCAAACCTCTGCTTTCGTTCATTTACAGCAGTAAGCCCTACACGGAGGTCCTTTGCATCCGGGACTGCCAGCCGTATGGCTTCCTCAACTTCGCCCTGTGTAACGAGGCAGTCCAACCCTCGGATTTCAAGAGAGCATTTAGGCTCAAGTCCGCTTACCACAGCCCTGTTACCCAATGCCCCCTGGATCGCTAAGCGGAAGTCCTCTTTGTTCTTGGTCCCACGGCCAAGCTCAATGAGAACCCCCCGGCCCTCGTCTCCTGAACACCTT
>OX352774.1:165184341-165416841 GCA_947095535.1 Poecilobothrus nobilitatus | reverse complement strand
TTTTTTTTTTTAAATGTTTAATTTATACATGCATTCTATTTAAAAAATATAAATTATAACCTATAGAACATTCTGAATTTTTTTTTGTTCGTTTATATTTATCGTCCATTCATATGCATACATAAAATTTTTTTTTGTTCGTTTATGTTTACCGTCCATTCATATAAATATAACTGTTGCTTACATATTAAAAAATAATAAATCTATAACTACATACATAAATAGCCATATATTCATTCATATACATATGTATCTATATTATGAGCTGAACTTCTCAGTGTTGCATTATATCATAATGCGGCAAAATTTTTGAAAAATTAAGAAAACGTTGCATAGTTAAATTCAAAATTTAAATAGAAATATTGCAATTTTATAATGTTCTTTATTTCCACTTAAAATGCGACCCTTTAAAAACTTTGATTCATACACTGCCTTGTTTTTTCTTTCTTTTCATAACATAACATTTTAATATTTTTTTTTTTATCTGTTATGTACGGAAATATCAAACGTATGAACCTTTCTTTTAAAATCATAAGATTTTAATAGTTCTTTTTTCTATCTGTTATGTAGGTAAATATCAGATGTGCACATATACTATTTCTTATGTAAAATAGTATATATACTATTTTACATAATAAAATATACTATTTCTTATGTCTATTTCTTATGACTTTAAAAATATTTAAAAACAATCAAAGTAACATTTTTTGTTCTCTTTTTTTTCTATTCGTTTTTATTTTTCTTCCAGTATTACATTTTCCTTTTTTTTTGTTTTCTGTTATTTAGGTACGCTAAGTATTTCTTTTTTTTTTTTTTAAATGTTTAATTTATACATGCATTCTATTTAAAAAAATAGAAATTATTAGCTATAGAACATTCTGAATTTTTTTTTTGTTCGTTTATGTTAACCGTCCATTCATATGCATACATAAATTTTTTTTTTGTTCGTTTATGTTTACCGTCCATTCATATAAATATAACTGTTGCCTACATATTAAAAAATAATAAATCGATGAATCAACTAAATAATAATAGTTGGGAATTTGGGAATTTGGGAATTTGGTGTGACTGCGTTAGAAGATTTTTAATAGTACAGCACACATAAAAATATGCATACCATTTTTGTACATGTTTGTACCTACATATGTATGTAGTAAAAACATTTGGTTTTAAAAGTATGTAGGATTGAGAATATATTAAATTGCTTACTTCTAAATGCTAATGTTTTTGAATTAAAAAACACGTATGTATATAAATATTATAAATAAACACATTGCTTTTATAAATAAAAATGTATACTAAAAATCAATTGATTTGATGAAAAAAAACTTAAATTTAACACTTGCTTACTAAATTTTAAGTAAATGCATATTAAATTTTACACTGTGTTCTCAAGTGCGGCACATTAATTTGTTTACACATTCATATCTTTCAAATTCATCGCTTTCAAACCAAAAATATTTTCGAAGCACATATTATTACATATTTTGAAGTATGTACCTATGTATATGTACGCATACAATGCAGTGGGCTACATAAAAAACAATAGTCTTATATAGAAAAAAAAAACATTTATGGATTACGTATACGTATTGGTATTGGTATTGGTATTGGTGAGTTTAGTAAATTTAGATAAAATATTTTATTTTGGTTCTGTAATAATTCTGTTAAAAATTCTGTTATATCTTTGTATGAAAATTTAATTTTGAAATTAAGCTAATTTCTCTAATGTTTTTCGATATTATTATTTTAAAATCATTTATTGTCATCGGGATCTGATCTAACGAAGAAAATTTCAAGTCTCTAACTCAACGGGAAGTGTGTTTAAAATGGCTTCTAAGATTCCATCCTTTACCCAACCAAGTTAATAAAAAGCTGTTAAAAAAAGAGAACAAAAAATGTTACTTTGATTGTTTTTAAATATTTTTAAAGTCTATTTCTTATGTATATATTGTGCACATCTGATATTTACCCACATAACAGATAGAAAAACAGAACTATTAAAATGTTATGATTTTAAAAGAAAGAAACATACGTTTGATATATCCATACATAACAGATAAGAAAAAAAATATTAAAATGTTGTGTTATGAAAAGAAAGAAAAAACAAGGCAGTGTATGAATCAAAATTTTTAAAGGGTCGCATTTTTAAGTGGAAATAAAGAACATTATAAAATTGCAATATTTTTATTTAAATTTTGAATTTAGCTATGCAACGTTTTCTTAATTTTTTAAAAATTTTGCCACAATAAATTAATAATAAAAAAATTCAATATATTCTATATTATAACAGGTAATAATATAATTATAGACTGTAAGGGCAACTGTAAAAATTCAAAATTAAACAAGGAAAAAAAAAAATCAATTTAATACTTATATTTGTCGTTACTAAAAAGAATAAAATAAATAAAAATTTTTTTAAAAAAGCAGCTTTTTTGAACTAAAAAGTAGAAAATAAATTTTTAATAACAAATTTTTCTGTAATTTTCTAAACTATATACATATATTGTTACAATCGAGATTTCTTTGAAAAAGTTTATTTCAGTATGTCAAATATATATATAAATATAAGTATATATAAGTTTTAAAGTCTGTGAAATTAAAATAAAAGCTGGAGGCAGCAAACGCATAACTATAAACTTATATTTTTAAATTTTGCCTCCAGCTTTTATATTAAATCAAAATGAATTTGAATCAATATTCAATATAAATCCACTAAGAATGCGATGTTCAAACTCATTATTTGCCTCATATAAAAGTAATTCAACTATTGGTAAACAAATTGAAACTCAACGAAAATTATACAAAAAATAATAAGTTTGCATGGCTGATTTTTCTTTCGATAATGAAAATGAAGTTCGAAGAGAATTTTTTTATAAATGTAAATAATGTATGACAAACAAAACATGAAAAATTGAAGAAAATTTTATGCTTGACAAAAATAGTTTAAAATTTAAATAATTTTTATAGGTACAAAAACAACATGTACGTAAATTATAATGTATTTTAAATATTATGTCGATTGTTGCTCGTTTCATACGTAGTACGTTATTTGTATATTCAGAATTCAACTTGTTGAATTAGTTGTTTTATATTGAATAGGTAATACATACATAAGTAATTATTTTTAACTCAATATTTTTTAATTGAGTTTTAGTAAAAGCTGTTGCAGTTTTTAATTTTTAGTGGATTTATTGAATGTTTTTACGAAAGCACTCATTCCGTTCAATATATGAAGCCTCCGTTCATAATATACATTTATAAATCTTCTTTATGGTACGCCACATGTATAGTAGAGGCTATAAATGCTCTCATTCTTCAACAGGATGGTCTTGAACCATAGTCCATAAACAAAAGTTATAGAGCTCGCCAAGACTTTTTTAATGATACCCTATATGACCGTATACACCTGATTTTAAAGCAAGGGCTTATAAAAGCTTTCTGGACCCAAACTGGTCATCCTGGATCCAGAGTCCTTAAACGGAAGTTGTTAACTCGACAAAATATTTTTAATGATATCTCACATGATAATATATCGCTGATTTTTATATTAAGGGCTTATATACAGTTTCAAGCAGGGCCTCCTAGAACAATGGCCTCCAAATAAAAGTTGAAGAACTCGCCAAGGCCTTTCTAATGATACCCCACATGTGACATACGGGTATAAATATTGAAGTCCTCATACAACAAATAAAGAGCTAAAAGGGTAAGGAGTCCAAAAGATCCAAGGAACACAAAAGATCTAATTTCAGATTTATCTGAATGGTTACACATCAAACTCTATTAAATGCCTTTTTGCAGCTAATCTCTAGCACATCTAGAAGTGTTTCATCACATGATACGAAGTGAATGAGTGTGTGAGTGGTTTTATGCATTTATTGGGAACTTTATATACAGGGTGGTCCAGACCATGCGTATGAGCTTTTTAAGAAGGAAAGGCGTCGTTATTTTAAAATATAAAAAAAATTATTAACTAAACCGGGGGTGCTCTACGGATTGGTTATATTTTAAACTTCCGGAAAGGACGGAAAATAGGTTTTTTAAACTGGAAATTCACCGAAATCGAGATTTTCAAATTGGAATGAGTATTTTACGATGCAAATTCGAATTCAATGGCAAAAAATAAAAAACTTTTGTCTTAATAACTTTTTTTTGTCTTCTAACTATTTCCCTTTAAAATTAATAAAAATAAAATAAAAATCTTTCTTATTTTCGTTAAAAATTTTAGTAATTTAATTTTCAAATTAAAGTGATTTTGATGTATCATTAAAATGATGCTGAAAAATTTTGCTGCAATATGAGAAAGTTGCAAAATGATGTGCAAGTATTATGAAAATGTTGCTGAAAAGTGTTGCTGCACATGAAAATGTGCAACTACTAAAATTTATAAGGAAAAATATGAAAGATTTTTATATTATTTTATTATTATTTTATTAAGCCCCTGCTGGCTTAGTTAATAATTTTTTTTTATATTTTAAAATAACGATTCCTTCCCTTTTTAAAAAGCTGATACGCATGGCCTGGACTACCCTGCTTCTGAGTTGGAAAAGATTGTAAAGTTGAATTCAAAATCAGGATATTTCCTTTTTCCAGAATATTTATAGTATATTTTTAGTATATGTATATGCAAGATTCTTTATTAGAAAACATTTTAAAGGTGGTTATAAAATCAGGGTTATTCGCCTTTTGCAGAATATTTATATATTATATTCTTATGTTTTATGTAATTAGGAGAGATTTCATATTGGCTATTTTTCTTTGTTGTTTTAACTTCAGAAATTGGTTGGTTTCAACTAAGTGTTTTCCCTTTTAGTAGGGAGAGAAGTACTTATCATGATTTTGTCTTCCTTTTGAAAGATAGTCTTTCCTCTCACAAGAAATATAAGCAGCATAAAAGCAAGATCTGTAAGAAGGTTTTTAGATGAGATGTTAAATATTTGATGATATCTCACAAAAATATTTCGAGGTTCCTTGATATCAGTAGATAACCTTTCTTAATGAATTAAAATTTTCAAAGGCGTATTTCTTTTTTCACTGACGCAAATCTTGAAGGTATGGTAAATATAATCTAACATTTTCAACATTTTCAAAAGTTTAGCTGTCTCTACCTTTTGCTAAGACATATCTGCTGTTATTGTTATCTCCTAAACACTTTTGAGTGAACTTTAGAATGTGTCGCGAAAAGAAGTCTAAAATTGATGGAGCTGATAATGTTAAATTAGAAGTAGTTGATTGGTTGAAAGAATTAATATCTGAAACAGGTAAAGTAGGATTAAAACCGGAATTTTGATTTAATCAGGAAGATGAACGTTGTATGGATTTAAAAAGAAACTCAAACTCAACTCAAAAAAGAAACTGAAAATCAAACAATTAATTCACCTTCGATATCAAATAGAAATGACAACAACAAGGTAAATGTCAGAGGAAACAGTTCAAACATACAAAGAAAAACTAAAAATCATCGTTAAACAACTATAGGCCGATTTCACTTTTTTCAGTTTTTTCCAAGATTTTTGAAAAAGTAGTTAAATCCAAAATGAAGAATTATTTAGAAAAAATTATTTGTTTTTCAATTTTCTTTTTGATCTAACAAATCTACAGAAGATGTACTATTAAAATTATGTAGTATATATCTCGTTTAATGACTCGGTGTATAATTTCGGATGTAATGTTCATTGATATCACAAAAGCCTTTAACGTGGTGAATCATAATAAAAAAAACTCTACTTTTCAGCTTTTAGAGAATGCATATTCAATTGACTTGCTTCATATTTAAAAAGTCGAAAACAAGTAGTCAGAATTGCTTCACAACTGAGCTATGACAGACTGGCTAATGCAAGAGTTCCGCAAGGATCCGTGTTAAGGCCATTATTAATTTCAGTTTTTGTAAATCCGCTTTTTTCCTAAAATTTTAAAGGAAAAATAATAGCCTTTGCGGATGATTTAGTTATTTACTACGCTAGTAAAGTCTACTTTTATTATTATAAATGATATGTGGTTTAGATGACTTAGATATGTGGCTTATTGGTTATTTATTTAAAATACATAAACTAGTCATTAGTGATAAAACTAATTATATGATTTTCAATTTAAATAGCACTTTATTGGACAATATATCAATTATGTATCACTCCCCAAATTGTCGAAAATTTAAACTATGTAATTGTCCTTTAACTTCTGTTAACTTATTTAGTATTATGGCTAATTGTTCTAATAGCTGTTTCGCAATTGAATGAGTAAGTAATTTTAAATACTTGGCAGTATACCTAGATTATAGGCTAAATTAGTTTGATTACGCATGCTATTTACAAAATTCATTTAATAAATTTATCAGACAAAATATATTATTTAAGCTTATTTTGCTCTCCGAATATCTTAAAAAATAGTTTATAATGGACTATATTTTAAATCAAAACTAAAATATGCCTTGAACTGTTGCGGTGGTGCCCACTTTAATAAAATTGAACAACTGTACAACTGAACATTTTAAGTAGAGCTAACCGTAGACTATACAGTTTCCAATTATTTTCAAATCTAAAAATACCTCCATTAGGACATTTTTACTATTTGAAGGTCTTAAAGATATTTTTCTGCACATGCTAACTATACGTTACGTGTCAAATTTGTCATAGTTCCAAAAATTAATAAGGTACACTTTATTCATTTTTACATAATCGCTGCTCCTCGTCTATATAATAAGTTGCCAGAGTTTTGTAGATCTGAGCGATAAAAATCAAAGTTTTTAAAACAAGTAAAGTTATGGCTATTTACTTTTGATCACAAAAAGATAGATATATTGATAGCTCCTTTAAGGTAAACCTAATAAGGTTTTTAATAATTAATAATTATACCATTTATTCGATCATAGATTAACTTATTACATTTCATTTTTTCAATTTACTAATGTTCCTTTTTATTCCCCACAAATAGTCATGTTAACAAATAAACTGTACCATTGATAACCAGGACATTCGACATTTGTTTTGATTGTTACTATATATTATGTATATATATATGTATATATTGATGTATATATAAATGTATTTGTTCTAATGATTGATATAAATAATTATTGTTTTAGATATTTTTAATTTTTGATTATTGAATTAAAAAAAATTATATGTATATTATAAGATCTGTTTCTTAACTTTTTAACTTCAAATCAAACATTATTTACATAGTACACATACATATTAAGAATGCAGTTATGATGAGAATCATTATATCAATTATTCAGCAATTAGCATCTAATTAAACTATATTTAAATCATAATATGTTACAGTGCAAAGCAAAATTAAGCCTACTATTGTAGGCCTACTATAAATAATAACCGAAAAAAAAAGAAAATAGAGTAAGAATTAATTGGTTCATTTATAAAATCAGTTTCTATATTGCTAGTAGGTTTAATATTAATTTGAAAATCTAGTAATATAACGATTAATATTTGAATCAATTGTAAAGGAATTAACCGTAATACTTGGATTACCTTAATATTAAGATTACGGAAATGGTTGGAAGAGTTAGAAAGTAGTAGAGTTAGTTATTGATTTGGTATCCGTATAAGAATAACTTAAAACAGCTTCAATAGAGTGCTTAAAACTACATTTTAAATTATTAATGTAGTAAAAAACTAATTCAGTTTGAGATAACTGCTTCAATTTTACTCGACTTGTAAGTGTTTTTAGAATACTGCAGTATCTGCGAGATTTAATCCGGACAGTGAGTTTAAAATAGTGGAATTTAAGATATTTTATTTTCATACGTGGCATTAAAACAAAATACTCCATTAACTTCGAAGTCCCTTATTAAAAATTAAGCATTTCAGGTTTATTAAAATAATGTGGAACTGCTTTAAAAAAATTCAAGAGGTATTTATGTCATTACATAAAAATGAAGGATTAAGCTTATTTTGAAGCTGCTTGTATCCAAATTTCCCTAAAACACTCAAGATTATATATTTTAGTTTCATACATCTCACCTAGCATCTTAGATAAACTTGGTTGTTATAACTCACCTGTTCCATTTATATCATCTACTCACACTAATTTAGGATAACTTTTATAGCGTAATTCTTTAGGGAGATTTTAACCTTCCTAATCAAAAACTGCTATGGTCAGATATTGATGATTTTTGTCAGCAGGTATATCTTTAATTTTAGAATTTAATTTCACTGATGATGTGAAATCTTTCGATTTTCTCAACACTTATAACGCCAACGAAACGCTAGTTTTTGATTATCCATTTGATTTTGCCAAAACAAATTTTCCATATCTCAATTTTCTTCTTGGCTCAATGGATTCTCAATCGAAATCATTTTATCTACCTACATCTAATTTTATAACCTGTCCCAACAGCTTTTATGAACAAATATGAATTTGCTTTCGCTCAGCAATTCATATTAAAACTAGTAAAAGTTGTAAAATTTCTAAACCATGGTCAACCAAAGAAATATATTGAAACCTTGGTTTAATTTTTATTTATTTGCTTAAACATTGGTACAATCTTGTCATGCTGGAAGCTGAACAAAGAAATTGCTCAAATTTCGTTTAAATACGTTATCAAACAATTTTACATACATAACTAACTGTCTCTGGATATGTTGGGAGATAGATCAAACGGATTACATACGTTTGCATTACGTACATTGTTTGTTCGATTCTAGCAAAAAAAAAATGTAAGTAATGTAATATAGTAGTAGTATTTTAAATTTTTTGTAAGTTCACTAAATGAAGAATTTAACTGACGCTTGGATTAAATTAAATTGTTGTATTGTATTGTTTAATAATTTTGTATTGCGTGTATTATGGTCATGAAATTCCAAAATTAGGCTAACGCCTTCTAGGTTTCTAACAATTTCCACATAAAAATTTTTAAAAATTTTTTTAAAAATTATCGGCGGTTTAAAATCGGAAGTAAAAAATTTTAGAAAGAAATTTTTTTTGTACCTGTGGTAAAGATTCATTTAAGCTAGAATAACTTGAAACTCTGGATGATGTTCTTCTTAATTCAATTGATGGTTCTGGGCTGCCACAAATTGACGATGTACATGAAATTGATGATCTTACTGACACGGAGTCAAGTCGATTACGAAGAGGCGATATTTGAACGTGTTTTAACATCTAAAAAGAAAATTGTAAATAGTGATTTCTGATTAGTTAAACTTTTTCAATTATTTACAAAATTATTTTATAATAGATTTATATTTGATTTTGACTATAAAATAATCAAATTAGACATAGATATAGACATAGATGAAAAAGAGTTCAAAAATTTTAAAGATTTATAGATTTCAAATAGATAAAGATTGCACAAAAATAGATTTCAAATTTTTATAGATTACGAAATATAAGTTAATTAAAAAACACCAATTTATATTTAATTTAAAAAATAAAATAAAATTAATATAAAAATTACAAAATTTTATTTTTCAACCTTAGTTCACGTTTATTTTTCAATACCTTTACTATGTGACGCATTTCGACCCTATTTGCTCATTCTCAAACAGCAACTAAATAAATAATTATATCCTTGAATTTTTTCAACCGTAATTTTGTGGAACATCTTAATTAGATTTAAAACTTTAAAGTTAAAAAGTTAAAAAATTAATAAAAACTTAACTGCTAATTTTTCTTAAAACAAAAAAAAAAAAATTCGAAAACTGCAAAATTTTAAACAATTTAACTAAGTTTTACTAAATAACTATATAATATGTATACATACGTACGTATATTCAATATATATACATAGTCATAAATATATGCATGCGTACATATGTATACAAAAACATAAAAAATATAAAAATTTATAAGTAACATTTTGGTAAAAAAAAAATTAATTAACTAACAAATCATATGATCAATAAAAATTTAAATTAGGAAATTACCAATTTTTCAGCCCTAATACCTCTTAAACAGGGGGTGATGCAAAAAAAATTTCTAAGCAAACTTATACTAATTTTAAAAATTCTTTCTTGCCTCAAAATTTTAGGTTCCTATCCAAAGACGTGACGGAGTTATGAAAAAAGAAATTTCATGCAAATGTGGTTTTCACTAAATTACAAAATATTGCATAATTTTGATATTGTTTTATGTAGATAATAAAATTTTCGGTCTTCTGGCGGTCTTAGATTGCAAAACTATTACGCAGAGCCTGAGATATATACATCTGAAAATGGGGCTTTTTCGCAATTTGAAGAGCTGTAACTCTGGAACCCTACACAACTAAAATAAACCTACACGTAAAAATATATTACTGTAGCTTTAATTTTTATATCTTGTCGAAGTAAAATGTGTACAGGTTCCTAAGTTACAGGTGTTTAAAAATAGCAAATTTTAAATTTTTGAGCCCTAGTAGCTCATAAACAGGTAGTGGTCCAAAAAATTTTCTGACCAAACTTATATTAATTCTAAAAGTTCTTTCTTGCCTCAAAATTTCAAACCTCGTGCCGGAGTTATTAAAGTATAAAAATCATGCAAAATTTGGTTTTCACATAACGGTAAATTTAAATACTAAATTTAAAATAATGTGTAGTTTTGATATTAAATTACAAAATTAAAAAAAGTGCTTATCGAATGACGTTTTCATATTAAAAAAATCTTTAGCAGAACATATGATATATGCATTTAAAAATAGGGCTTTTTCAAAGTTTGAGGGGCTGCTTCTCCGTAATGGATGGAGCTACATGAAAAAGTTGTTCCTCAAAATTATTTTTTTTATGAGACCTACCCATGGTTAAATTTTTTTTCTCTATCTTTAACGGTGTAGAAGTTTTGTAAACAAACGGAGGGACAAAGTGAAACTAATAAGCACATTTTTTCATCATTTTTTTAGAAATGTGCTAAAAATACAATATTATGAATTTAAAAATATTTGTTTATATTTTTAATATATGTACCTACATGTGTGCATAAGAAAACTCTTTCCCTAGGAAAGCATAGTAAGACTATTTTCTAAGGTCAGAAAGATATTGCTTTATAAAGCTGTTTCAAATATGCAAACATTTATGGAATAGAGGTGGCTAAATTGATAAAACAAAATTTCTAATTTTTTTTAAATGTCCCAATGATTAACATGGAATTTCCCCATATACATACATGTAATTATTATCCATATGAAATTTCATTTTTCAAATCTTTCATATGAGTTAATCATATAATTTTTTGTGGGGTTTTTAAGATCAGAAAATATAGTCTTTACATGGTTTTAATAATATTATATTCTTAACCATAATTATAATCACACATATGTGTATATATATATATAATTACATTAAGCACATACAAACAATTGAAATATAAAATAATTAGTATGTATTGCTTATTGTATATTTAATATTGCATATTATAAGATTATTTTTAATTTTACAAAAGAATCAAGTTTCTATTATAAAACGTATCTGTTGCACAAATTTTTTAATTTTTTTCCTTCCCACTCCAATGAGGAGTATAGGGCATCCACTAAGTTATTTTTTATTCATATTTGACCAAGCTTCAGTTTCGTGAATCATTTCACTAAGCCGTTAATTGGTCGTCTGTAGCTATTGTACAAGAAAGACGTTTCTCTTAATTCTACATTCTATTCTATATCTTATCTTATATTCTTACATTCTATTCTATATCTTATACATTCTATATCTTATACAAGAATTATGGTTTATTATATAGCTATTACAATATGATATTAATTATAATTTATAAGATATATTATACTTATCTTTAATTTAATTATATTCTACTAATTATATATTATAAGAAAAATCTATATTATTTTTATTAATTTATATGACCCAGCTGGGGTTTAAAAATTTTGCAATTATAATAATTTTTTAATTTTGTAATTTTTATATTAATTTTATTTTATTTATTTAATCTATGTTCGTATGAAAGGCCGGTGTCTTAACCACTACACTATTAGCTAGAAAACACCATTACACCATTAGCACCATTACACCATTAACCACTACACCATTAGCTGTTACACACATATTAAACAAAATATATCATAATAAGTTAGTGACTATTGCAATTCCATACTTATTTTTATTTTTATGCCCAAGAATGAAAATTAATATATATCTTCATAAGTAATAGATATGTATGAATATCGCATAACAAAGAAAAAAGAATTAAAAAAACTACCTAGTTTTTTTTACTTTCCTATGAAAGCATATAGATTTAAATGGATGTTATAAGTGTATTATTTTTATATATACACTTAAGCAAAATTCGAACAGAAATATATATAGTATAGGAAGAATATTGAGTATAACAGCAGAGACAATAAATATTTTTAATGTTTTTGTTAATAATTAGTAAAAAGTATACAAATTTCTTCTTTTTTGTAGTACAAATTTGTGTACTATTATACGGGGTCGTACAGATCAGAAAAAAATATAACAAATTTATTTACAATTTTTGTTCTACGTGAACAATCTATGTATAGAATGATCTTTGGTAAAATTTAGTTAAATTGTTTAAAATTTTGCAATTATAATAATTTTTTAATTTTGTAATTTTTATATTAATTTTATTTTATTTATTTAATTAGATTCGGGATAACAAAGAATTATTTGATGATATGGGAGAGAGATTTATTATAGGCGGTTATTTTAACGCAAAATACACCCATTGGGGGTTAAGTTTAATCACTACTAAAGGAAAGGAGCTACTAAAAGCGGCTCAATCATATGGATTTGAGACTATATCAACAGGGAAACCTACATATTGGCCCACTGATCCAAATAAAATTTCAGATCTAATAGACTTTTACGTATTCAAAAATGTTTCAAGCAGCTACATGCACATAGAAGAAAATTTAGAATTAAATTCAGATCACTCACTCATAGTATTAACGCTAAGTACATATATTATAGCAAAACCTACAAATCCTAGCCTGACTAATAATAAACTAATTGGGACGGTTTTAGAAAAACATTAGAGCGAAAAGTTGAACTGAATGTACCACTTCAACTAGAATATCAATTAGACCTCGAATTGGAGAAAATAATTAACGATATACAGCAATCAGCGTGGCAAAATACTTCAACAGCAATAAGGAAGTATAAAAGCCATAGTTATCCCAAAAAAATCCTAAAGTTAATCGCGGAAAAAAAAAACTAAAAAAAAATGGCACCAGACTCGAAATCCAAGAGATAAGACAAATCTAAATAAACTTACAACTCAAAGAAGGATAGAAATCAAACAACTCAAAAATGACACTCTAAATAAATATCTACAAAATTTAACTAATAATGCGAGTACTGAATATTCACTTTGGAAAACAACTAAGGGCTTAAAAAGACCTATAATGCAAATTCCCCCTATTAAGAACGTAGATGGAAGTTGGGCTAAATGCAACGTACAAAAGGCAACACTATTTGCAGATTATTTAGAAAATCAGAACATTTTGCAGAACATTTACATTATTACAGAACAGGAATTTAGTTATATAAATCCAGTAACAGTGCGAGAAGTTAGAAATGAAATCAGATTTTATTACTGGAAAAATATTTAAACAACTTCCTAAAAAAGCATTGATAAAAATAACTAATTTGATTAAGCAACTTCTTACAGACCTATTTCATTATTACCAACTTTGTCTAAATTGTTTGAAAAACTTTTGCTAAAAAGATTAAAACTTGTAATTGAAGAAAAACATTTAATCCCCAACCACCAATTCGGATTTCGAAATCGTCATTCAACAATAGATCAAGTTCACCGCATTACAAACAAGATAGAAAAAGCACTCCAGGAAAAGAAAGTCTGCTCTGCAATATTCTTAGACGTAGCACAGGCTTTTCATAAAGTATGGTTTGAAAGGCTAAACTACAAATTAAACTTACTCCTACCTGCTCAATATTCCAAAATATATTCATATTTATCAGAACGCTACTTCAGAATAAAACATTAAGATGCTTACTCTGACTTAAAGAAAATTCATGCAGGTGTTCCACAATGTAGTGTTCTAGGGCCAATACTTTACCTTTTGTACACCAGTGATCCGCCTATACTCGAAGAAAACACTGTTGCTAAAAACATCACCAAAACTACAAGCTGCTGTTAAAAAAAACCAAGATTGGACCTTCAGATGGCGTATCAAATTAAATGAAGCTAAATCGATACATGTAGATTTCACTAACACACATATTAAACATGAACCTGTGTACATTAATGATCGACTTGTTAAATATGAGAACACAGCCAAATATCTAGGCATGACGCTTGATGTAAAACTAAAATGGAAAATTCATGTAAAGAAAAAATGCGACGAACTGAACAGAAAAACGCACTGGTTACCAGGTAGACACTTGTCTCTATCTACTGAAAATAAGCTTCTACTATATAAACAAGTCCTAAAACCGGTTTGAACTTATGGTGTTCAATTTTGGGTGGTACCAGTCAAAGCAATAGACATCATTCAACGTTTTCAAAGTAAAGTATTGCGTGGTATAGTTAATGTTCTGTGGTATATCCGCAACATCAATCTACACAAAGATTTGGGTGAAGAAATGGTATGCAGAGTCATTAAAACATACGCGCAAAGCCATTAAAAAGACTTCAATGTCACATTAATACTCCATTCAACTCTTGGACAACGATGATACAATAAGACGACTAAAGCGAGTAAAACCATTGATCTATGGGTAAATTATAACTATATTCAAAACATTTTAGAAGTTAAAGAAAAACCAGAAGCTATCGTGGGATAAGACTTGTATTAAATAAAACGTAGCCAGTTAGGATTTAAAGAAAAATAGTTTATTAGTCATAAGGTACTAGATTACTATAATAAATAAAAAAAAAAAAATTTATTTAATTAAATAGAAAAGTTTCGTTCGCGCGTGAATTGATTAATTCATAACCAATCTATATTTAATATAGATTCAATTTTTTTTAATGTTAACAAAGCGGCGATTCGATTACGATTAAATTTAAAATGTTTAAAAAATGTTACTTTTAATATAAATTGACTGTTTCTTATGTATTATAGTTAATTGACCTTAGAACTTAGAAGTAAAATTACACTTCAGTACATATCAAAAATTAAAAATTATCATTAGTACATAAGAAACATATGCTTATTTTGTATATTATAATTCAATCCAAAGTAGGTGACTAAAAATTATTTACCAATTAATAATATTATTTATTATTTTTTTTTTTTTTCTTTATTATCGTATTTTATAATTTAGATTACATTAATTATTATTTTATATAAAGTGTTTAGTAATACAAGTTTATTTATTTGACCGTAGCCTGAGCTGTCTGGTCTGATAAAGTTCATATAAATAATATTCATTAAAAATAATAAAGTTCATTAAAAACGTAATAAAATAAATAAAAATAATAATACCTATCATCTATAAATGTACATGAAAAGTTTTTACATTTTTTTATTTTTTACTTTTTCTTTTTTTTTTTTAAATAAAACATTTTTTATTTTCTATTTTTTTTTTTTTTTTTTTTTTTTTAAATAATCTAAGACTATAACTATACTTTAAATTTAATCCACATATGACTACATGCATAAATAGAATACAACAACTAATATAACAGATAACATTCCCTCGACCTTTCCCTTATCTTCCTACTTCTTTATTTTTAACTTTCTAACACAAATGCTTTAATTCGGATTTTAAACGTAGGTAGATTCGCAATCTGTTTAAGACTTTCCGGTAGTTCATTATATGCTTTTAAACAATTATACAGCCAATAATTCCTTTGGTTATTTGTACGAAACAATGATAAATAATAGTTTACTTTGTTACGTGTATTGTGGTTATGAATGTCAATCAATCTATTCAAGATAAAATTATGCTTTATATCATTATTTACAATCTTGAAAGCCAAGATATATAGCTCATATTTACAAATGTTTGCTAAACTAATATATTGGGAAGAATATAATAAACTTGTTGGATGTTGAGTCGGGTACCGATTAATTATCTTTATGTTTTTTTTATGTAAAATGTCTAACTTGTTCAAATAATCTTTGGCAGCTCTTCCCCAGATTGGGTTTAGATAACAAATATGAAATTTTATATAGGAATTGTAGATCGTGTATAGGGCTTTGTTAGATAAAAAGTTTTTCAATCTATGCAGGATAAATATGTATGGCGCTATTCTTTTTTTTTATATAATCGATGTGATTGCTCCAGTTAAGTTTATAATCTAAATTTAAACCTAAATAATTAAAGTTTTTGACAATTTCAATTTTTTCATTTCTAAAGAGAATACTTGTACCTAAGTTCCATGTTTTATTGGCAAAGAGAATTATTTTAGTTTTCTTAATATTTAGACTGATCCTATGTTTATTTAACCACTCTTGAATGACATTTAGATCATTTTGAACTGAAGTTTTTGTAATTTCTTCACTATTTTCAGAGTACTTTAAGACCGCATCATCAGCATACAGCTGTATTTCCCCTTTTAGGGCTAGACGAGTTAGATCATCAATGTATAACTTAAATAGGTCCGGTCCCAAAATAGAACCTTGTGGTACCCCTTTATATATGCTTTTCTCAGAGTTACAAATATTATTAATGCGAACTATTTGTGTTCTATTAAATAGGTGAGATTCGAAAAATTGTATTTGAATTCTTGAAAAATTAAAGTTGGAAAGTTTCAGCAATAAGATTTCATGATCCACGCAATCAAATGCTTTTTTCAAGTCAAGGAAGACGCAGCTGGTATATTTTTTCCTGTCAATACTTTTTGATATGAAATCTGTTAGATTTAGACAAGCAGCTGTGGTGTTAGATTTTGATGGAAAACCAAACTGCTGTTCACTCAAGATATCATTAGAGTAAAAAAAGTTGGATAATCTATTCTTTATCACAATTTCAAAAATTTTTGAAATTGCTGGAAGAATTGTAATTAATTTAACAAATATAGGGACTAATCGGTCCGCAAAACGTTTGATGAGTTTCGTAGAAATATTGTTATATTGTGATATATTGCTATATAAATATTGTGAAATATTGCTATCAGCTCATTAAATGTAGCTGCCGCAGCATTTAATGAGCTGATAGCCGTGCTTACTTCTTCGAGATTTGTTGGAGTTAATTGGAATTCTGAAGTTATGGTGCGACTGAATTGGCTTAAATAAACATGATCAATAATTGTATTAGATATGTTTATTTCCTTGGTTAGATTGACAAAGAAATTATTGAAACATTCAGAAATGTCTTTTGGATTGTCTAACATTTTCTCATTCTGGCATAGAGTCTTAACTTGGTTTTTTGAAACGGGTGTATCAGTATTAAGTATAATCTCCTTATATACATTCCAAAGTTTTTTTGTATCACTCGGATATAAAGAGATTTTGTCCGAGCAATATTTTTTTTTTGCCTCAATAACTAATTTTTTAACTCTATCTCTATATTGAATATACAAGTTGTTAATATCAGTATTATTCACGTGTTGCTTCTCATATTTAAAAAAGGAATCTCTGATTTTCATAACACATAAAATCTCTTCAGTTATCCATATCTTTTTTTTTTTAACATTTTTTATTTCAATGCGCTCCGTATTATTATTTATTAAAGCAGAGAGATTATCAATGATTTGATCAACGTCATTGTATGATTCAGAATTTAGCCAGAAATCATTGTTAGTAATATTGGTGTAATTTAAAACGGTTTTGTATTGAATATTATTACAATTATTATTTTTTATATGTTTTGTACTGATTAAAAGCATTTGATGATCAGATAAGGAACAATCTAAGACATGTAAATTATATTTTTTGTCTACAATGTCGGTTAGAAAATGATCAATTATTGTTTTAGATTATGATCCAAATCTGGTAGCGAAAGTTTCGGAAATCTTATTGCAGATAAAGAAACCATTACTTAGCAACATATCTTTATATGAGACTATATCCGGGTTGTTTATATTTAGCAAGTCAAGATTAAAATCACCTACTATTATAGATCTTTTGTAGTTGGAAGTCAATTCATCGATTCTAATAATAAAGATAGTAGGACGTGTTTCGTGCGATCTATAAATTCCAACAATATTAAAGTTTTGCTTCATTATCTTAATACCTAATATTTGGCTATTGTCAAATTCTTCAGTAATAGTAATATTACTAGAATAGTGATTTTTTATATAGATAGCGATTCCACCTGTATCTATTAATGAAATGTCTCTATTAATGAAATATGAATCATATCCTGATAGATTGAAAAATTTATTCTCAGAAGAAAGTAGCCATATTTCAGTTAGAACAATTACATCTATGTTACATTTAAAATTCTCGATTAATGTTTCTAATTCAAAGATTTTTTTTCTTAAACTTTGTATGTTTAAGTACAAAATGTTAAAATTATTTTGATACTTTATAATCATTGAATTATGGTCGTAATTTAGGTAATGTGCCACCTTGAAATGGCTTTCTACGTTTTCTATTTCATCTAAGTGCATATAGAGTATAAAGTAATAATTTGTATAGCATGAGTTAAAATTAACAGTTGTAATCTGTCAAAATTAATATTTATTATATTTTTATGTAATATTAAATTTAACAGCTGACCAAAAAAAAAAGAGTAGTAGAAGATTGATATGTATGTTTATATATATTATTTTTTTTATATAGTATTAAGATGTTTTTATATAATATTATAGGTGGATAATTTGAATTAGAGTTAATAAGTGAATTGCATTTATTCGTAAATATGTATAGTAATGTAGAAAAATTTGAAATATATAAAATGTAAATATGGCCAAAGTATAATTGTTGAAAATTAGTATTTAAAATTGTAAAGTTTAAAGTTAATTGAAAATTTTGAAAAAAAATTAATAAGTGAATTAGATTTTGTCGTATATATAATAATGTAGAAAAATTTGAAATGTATAAAATGTAAATATGGCCAATGTATAATTGTTTAAAATTAGTGTTTAAAATTGTAAAGTTTAAAGTTAATAGATAATTTTGAGAAAAAAATAATAAGTGAAATAGATTTAGTCGTAAATATAATAATGTAGAAAAATTTGAAATATATGAAAAGTAAATACGAGCAATGTGAGCATACGAGCAATTGTTTAAGGTTAATATTTAAAGTTGAATAGTTTAAAGTTAAAGGATAAGAATTTAGTCTGAAAGAGCAAAATATAATTTTAGGAGTTATAAAAATTGTAAAATAGATTAAGTTTATATTAAATTTAATTGTTATTGTTGAGATATAAATTGTACTAAAATATATAAGAAATAATAAATTATGTTTAAAGACGTTAGTTGACCAATTGTTTATAAATGAGTTAATCTGTATACTGTATAAAACTGAAATTGCTGATTTTGACAAATTGTTTGCTATGAAATATAAATTAAATATAGAATTATCTAGATATAAAAAAGTAAAAAAAAAAAACAAAGATCTAAGACAATGCCATAGGTTATGTTAATTAAAGTTGTTGTTGTAATTAGAATGTAAAAATAAAAAGAAAAAATTACTAATATAATATTATAGGTTATGTTAATTAAAGTTATTTTACTTGAAATGTTAATTAAATCCAAATTTGTGTGTAATAATGTGAGAATAACAAAGAAAGAAATTTTATTAATCAAAAATGAATGTTTTGGAAAAATTATTTTATCTATATTGTATTTATTTGCAAAGTTTAGTTTTAGCAAAGTTAATGTCATTAAAATTTTCAATTCTAAATACCTTTGTGTTTTCATTTTGTCGTAAATAAATTTCATTATTGTTGATCCAGAGATATTGACATTTTCCAGCGATTTTAAGCTGCCTAGCCTCATAATGTAATTTAGATTGAAGAGAGGTAAGATGTGGACGAAAAAAAATTTGCTTGTTGCCATATTTTTCAAGGCCTACTTCAACTGTGAAAAGGTTTCGGCAGTTAGATTTCTTCGCCATAGCTTCTTCTTTATCTTTATCGGTTTTCATTTTTACCAAGTATAAAGTATTTTTATTTTCCTTATTATTGTTATGCTTATTTAAACAAGTAACACTTAAAATGTTTTCCTTAGGAATTTTGGCTTGAATTTTATCAAATATGGTACATACAGTATTTTTTGTATTGTCTAAGCTAGAAGGTAGCCCGGAAATTATAGTTTTTATGTTGTTCAATCCCATCTATTTCCCCTTGCAATTTGGTTACCAAAGTTTCTAGTTTATATGTCCTATCCTCATTAAGTTTAATTTGTTTTTTGAGAGTGCTATTCTCTTCCAATATCAGCTTATTTTGTTGGAAAATTTCCTCTATTTTAAAGTTAACAAAAGTTAATGTGTTGTGAATGCCATTAACAGCGGACGCTAATTGTTGCAAGCAATTATATAGATTTTCTCCTACACAATCGGATGGCTTGGGTACGGTTAAATCCTTTTCGTTATTACTAATAGCGGAGAATTCATTGTTCAACTCGTCTTCACTTTCTTTGTCACCCAGCACAACGAACGATTCATTACTTTTACTAGGACAGTCATTGCATTTCCAAGTCGCACTTCCTGCCTGGACAGCATTAAAAAGTTCATCAGCAACCGATGCACATTTTAGGTGGAAAACATTTCGGCAAATACCACTGCACTGTATTCCTTTTGTTTTACGATGGAATTGTTTTTTGCAAATTTTACATAGTTTGCTCATAATAGAAAATTATTGATTTCTTCTTCACATATTGAAAAATTTATTTTTATAATATTTATATATGTAAGTTAAGATCAATAATTTTTGTAAACTTATAAACTCTATTTTGGCGCGTTCAGTTGGATTTTGAAATTTTTCCTTTTCCTTTATTCCTTTTTTTTATTTTTTTTTTTTTTTATTTTTATAATTATTATATAGTATTAAAATTTCTTAATTTCTTAATTTTAATTTCAATATTATTAGACGTCGGTGACATCTGAGAACAAATAGATAAGTAATCAATGTTATATAATTATGAAAATACAAGTACTTAGGTGTAAAAGAGAAAAATATATTAAATTAAATAAGAAAAATAAGTATTATTTTAATTAATGACAGAACATAATAATTATAAACAAAGCAAATATAAATTGGTAAGTAATAACAATTAATTTTAAATTTAACTATTAAATTTCAGTTTAACTGTAAATGCATTTTTAGATACTGCTTTTAAATACTGTGAAAGAATTGAGATGAACCAATAATTCAAATAGGTATTTTATTTTAATTTTTTCATTAAAGTGTAGACTCTTTGTGGTATCTTTCATTTCAGGTTTTATTTTAGTTCAACAATGAAGCCAAACAAAAATATTGAAATCGTGCCGTAACATAGATATAGATTTTGTTATTTTCAGTTAATTTTAATTAAAATTAAATTCAAAAAAAATCATTTTGTTTATACTACGGAGATAGGTAGAAATTATCGAAAGAATCTGAAGAGGAGCGGCACAATCACGATTGATTAAGCTTCATACTCAAAATGTTGAGGTCATCAGTAGGTTCCAAAACTTATCCTTGAAGTGTTAAGATAGGGATCGCAGTGTAAATTTTAAGCAAGATTAACAGCATTGGATTTTTTTGAATTCAAATCGACCGTAATGATTTCCCCTCAATAAGATATTTTAGCTAAATCATTGTTGCTACAAGGAAATGGAATGCTTTTTCGTTGTCTTCATAAAAGACTACGATAGTGCTGTTGTTTGCAAAACTAGGAATGGGATTGACGGTTTTACTTAAAAAATTGTTAATGAAAATTAAGAAGAGAGTTAGGAAAATTACTGATCCTTGAAGAACATCAACATTGATTTTGAATAGATCAGATGAGTGTAGAATTAAAAACACAATATGTAGTTTATAAATTGTTATATATATAAAAGTTTTAATCTTGTATTTCAATTGTTGATACAATTCACTTAAAAACTACAAATTTAATAATTTTATTTAAATTGATACAATTTGATTTTTTCTTTAAATTTTGTATTTTCTTTTTTTTAATTCTTTTGTTTTATAAATTAATTTTCCTTTTACTAAATATGAAATAAACCGATTTGGGCGATAACCTCTTTGTAAATAATCTTCTTTTTTAATTTTGATCTATTTCATTTCCTCCTAACTCCAAAGCATCGCATGTTATTGGAAAAGAACCGTTGGTCAAATAGAGACCTCAAATTGAGAGAGTTTCTCAACTGTACTTGTCATTGGCCAATAGTGATTACATGCGGTAATAATTAACATGCGGTACAAAATAATAATTAATATGTATAGTAATGAAACATTAATTTATTTATTAAAAATTATGTATAGGGTGATTTGAGAATTGTGACAAGGTTAGTGAACTGGGTCACTACATCACCCTCGTCCGAGTGTAACGTAATAAATAGGAAGAATGATATAAAAACAAACAAAATTAAATTTTGTTATTAAAAACCACTTTTCGGTGACTATTGTTTGAACCTATTGAAGAAATTCCGTAGGCCGGCTTGAGTCTATGGATTGAAATAGATATTTCTTTGTTTTTTACCAATACTACAAACAAATTTCGAAGTCGTCGGACGACACGGTAAGGCCCTTCGTATCTCGGAGCCAAAGTTGGTTTATTCTGTCATTTCTGACAAATACGAAATCACATGATTCTAAGTTTTTCGGAATAAAAATACTACTTTGATTCGATCATCTAGTTGGAGTTGGGACCTAATTATGCATTGTATCGCGAAGTTCACGAATAACTACGTTCGTATCAGCTGAGTGGGATTTGGAGTCGACGAAGAATTCTCGAAGCAGGCAGCTTCAAGGTTTGTTCATATACAAGCTCTGCAGGAGGAATTCAGCTAATTTGGGCATGAACCTATGATAAAAATTTACCATACCAATAAATCTTTGCATTTGTCGAATAGACTTGGGAATTGGAAAATTTTTGACCCGCGTTGACCCGGTTTTCTAACGGAGAAATTGCTTCCGGTGTTATATGGTAACTCAAAAAATATAAATTGCGCTGCGTTGCGCAACCCGAAAAGCATCCGTCGGAATTCATATAGACCGAAAGACGTCGTGATGGCTGTCTTGTGAATATCAGATTCAGCGACTGGAATTAAATGGTAAGCCCGAATTAGGTCAATCCTTGAGAAAATTTTAGCACCATTTAAGTGGGCCGAAAAATTTTGTGTCAGTTGTTCTTTTTTCGCACCATATGTAATACGGACGATATAGCAGAAGATGACGGCCTACATATTCCCATTTCCATCATTAGTTCAAATTCTTTCTTTGCAGCGCAGTGTCTAGTATGATCCAGACGTTGTGGTTTAGCGATAGCCAGCTGGCCATTTCTATCTATGTGATGCACAATTGTGTGCTTAACTTCTTTGTAATAATTTGGGGGCTGAGTAAGCTCACTAAATTTTTCTAATAAAATTGAAAATTCATTGCGTATTAAATAAAGTTTAGGAGTCGGTTTGTTGGACGAAAGCGAAGGAATATTAATAGACAGACTACTTAGCGGGTCTACAAGCCTTTTATTTTTTAGATCAACGATCAGCCCATATTTTTTTAGAAAATCTGCTCCAATGATTGCTCGATCAATGTCAGCTAAAAGAAATTCGTGTACGTAACATCTCCGAAGACCTAGTTTAAGCCTCCACATCTTAGAACAAAAAGTTTTGATATTCGTACCGTTGGCCGCGGAAAGTAAAATGCCGGAATTGCGTTTTTCAAAATGGTGTTTAGGGCAGAACAGAACAGACAAATCTGCGCTAATGTCAATAAGAAAAATGATGTTGTTGGCACAGTCGCGGACAAATAGACGGCTATTGTACTTTGACGCACCGTTAGCCGCAATATTCTGTGCCTTGTCTAGTTTGGTGATTGGAGTTGGTTTTCTGAGGGCATTGACATTTAGTTGCTTTGCTCCCAAATCTTCTGTGATACCAGCACAAATCTTGTGGGGTGGCTGAAGGAGAATGAAATCTTCTCGAGTTTCTACTCGAGCTACGTCGGCGAAATTATCGATTTTGATACCGTGATCTGAAGTTATTATTTCTACTGACGTCAAGTCGTGCAACCATAGCTTCAATTCTTGATAACCGCGCACTAAAATCACTGTTGTCGTCTCTTTGAGTTGACGAACTTGCCGCATTGATGCTAGAGCGCGCGATTGTAAATACGCTTGCGCTCTGTTGCGCTTCATATATTTTATCCACCACGTCTGCTAATTCGCTCAGTGGCTTGTCGCTAACTGCAGCCATAAATTTTTAATTATTCTATCACCGAATGTCTCACAAGCTAATTGCCTCATTGATCTGAAAAGTTCCGAAGGACTTCTGTCGCCAATATCGGCCATTGCAATTAAGATTCCTAAACGTTTAGTCTCTGAAATTGAGTGTCGTTTAATCAAAGCTGCTTTAATATCTTCGTAACGGTTAGTGTCCGGCGGATCTGACAAAATATCTATGATTGAGTCGCAGGACTCAGGAGATAACGCGGCAATAGTGAGACAATATTTTGTGTCTTCGTTTTTAATACGATATACCCTAAATTGAGCCTCCGCCTGAATAAACCAAGTTACGGGATTTGCAGGCCAAAAGGGGGGTAGACGAACTCGCACTGAATTTATTTGTTCCTCTCCCTTTTGTTCTAGATTCTCAAAATCCTTAGGTACGGGTTCTGATTTAAATTCAGGCTCACTGTCGATCATATTTTAACTCAACTTTGCTTGCTTTTACAAATATAAAACTTTCTATTTTTGTTTAAAAGAAATTATTTTTATTTAAAAAAAATTATTTTTTATTAAGAAAATTAGCGGTTAAAAAAAATTATTCTTATTTAAGAAAATTATTTTTATTTAAAAAAATGATTTTTATTTACGAAAAATTTAAGGGTTAAATTACAATAATTTTAGGGTTAAATTACATTGAATTGAAAATGTAAATCGTTCGTAATTAATATATGGTCACCCTGTTAGACAAAAAAATTTTTAAAGTTAAATATTCTTTTCGAATAACCCGTTCTCTTCGAGAAAACAAAAAATAATGTGATGAAAAGAAACAGAGAGGAATGAAAATTATTTGTATAATTAGAAGTGTATTTTGAAATATAATATATTATAATTCATTATAAATATAAATTTTACGTATTTAAAATTCAGAAACGAAAAAAAATAAAAAGGTAATAAAAAAAATATATACATATATTACTATGTACCTATGTATGTAATTAATGTTATAATTCACACAAATATAATATGTTTAAACAGCATGTAAAATTTTATTTTTTATATTATTTTATGTAAAATAAAATTTATTCAGTTTTTATTATAATATTATGTAAAATTATTAAATTTATTTTTTTATATTATTTTATGTAATAAAAACAATTTTTATTTAGATTTAATCACACTAAACTAATTACATAAAACTTTAATTATGCCTGTTCAAATTAGTTTAGTCAATTTAAGTTACGATTTAAAATTTACCATTTTTTGTAATAAATAAAATTTTTCTTTAACAATTAAACGTTATGCAATGGTTTTCGCTGACGCTGTATTTTTATGCATAAAAATTAAATGTTTGAATGAACTACAATATTGTATTAAGTAAATTGACTTATGTTAAATCAAATGCATGTAATGTAAATTGTTGTTGTAAAATTTTAATGTAGATTTAAAGTAATGTAGGTCAGTATAAAAATATTTTTTAAGTTATAATACGGAAAATAATTGTACTAAATTTGTAACGATATTCAAGGTGTAATTAATGCTCATTTTAGTATTTAATTTATATATAATAAGATGTAAATTTATAATAATTAGACAGAATAAAATAAACAACAAACAAAACATTGGTCCTTTGAGCCGGATCATTTAACCAAATGATCAAAAGATAATTGGACAAGCCGATTATATCAACATAAAAAAAAAATATGGAGACGCTGTGTTGAGAAGCATCCAGAAGTACTGGGGGGGAAAGCCGACAATAGTACTTTACTCAAGGAATATCAAGAAAGCTATGAAGAAGCAGAAGAACTTTCCTTAGACTTAAAAACCAAATTTAAGAGGTTCATTAATGGATATAAGGAACAGAAAGTAAAACTGACAGCAAGACCATCCACGCCAGCTGGAGAAGAGTCTCAATCCACAAGAATTGTTATCAAGGATAACTTTCAATTAGAAAGAATAAAGATTCTTAGATTTGATGGCAACTATTTGAATTCTACATTCCATGAATTATTTAAGGCAATGATTCATGAAAATAATGAGATTTGCAATGTCCAAAAAATGCAATATCTCAAATCTGTACTTACTGACGAAGCAAGCTATCTAATAAAACATTTGTCAGTAAGTAAAGAAAATTATAAAACAGCTTGGGAGTTGTTAATAAACCGACTTGCAAATAATCGAGTTATTCTATCGTCACATTTGCATGCAATTACATCTGCTCCATTTACCAAAGCGGAAAATGCTAACACCTATAAGGGGTTACTTGACGTTACAACCGAATCATTAGCAGGAATTAAAGGATTAGGGCAATCTACGGAATCGCGGGGACCTATAGTGGTCCACATTCTATCCCACAAATTAGATATAGAAGCCAGGAAAAAATGGGAAGAGGGCCTAGGTTCTAGTAGAGAGTTTCCAACGTTAGCTCAATTAACAACATTTTTAGAACAACGATTCAGATCTATAGAAGTTATGAGCAGTATGAAGACATTAAATAAACCTCATGTACATGCTGTCAACATTGAAGGAAGATCACATTGTATTATGTGCATTGTATTATACGCATCGACATTTTAAATGTAAGAAATTTCAGTATCTAAACGTTCAACAAAAACGATCTTTAGTGGAAAAACATAAACTATGTTTTAATTGCTTACAATATGGTCATGTCTCAAAGGGCTGTTTTTCCAAATCTCGCTGTTTAAAATGTAAATCTGCACATCATACATCTTTGCACATTGAAAATACAAAACAGAACATTTTAACAGCCACTAATGCAGAAAGGGGAAACGACATCTTGTTAGCAACAGCATTAATTCAAGTAGAAAATAAGTATGGAGACTATGTTTCGTTTAGAGTTCTAATTGACCAAGGTTCTCAAAGATCATTTATAACTGAAGCTGCTGTGCAATGTTTGAAACTTCCTCGTAGTTATGACAGAACCATCATTAGCGGAATTGGGTCAACTGAAAGGGCTGTGTCAAGGGGTGTGGCTAACTTAAAAATAAAGGAAAAATAGACTCGTAATCATCACCTCATTCAAGCTTTAATAATACCACAAATAACATGCGATTTACGACATAAAAATCTATCACCAAATTCAACAAGAATCAATCTGGATGATTTAGCAGATCCAACTTTTAACATAAAGGGGAGAATTGATATTTTGTTGGACGCTGATATATTCGGCAATATTATAAAAAATGGAGTAAGACACACAATCAAGATATCTAACTGCGCAAAAAACAGCATTGGGTTGGATATTGTCAGGGCCGGTACCAATCAAATCAAATTATAAGATTTTTAGTTTAATTTCAACTGAAGATGTGGATCAATCTCTGAGAAAATTCTGGGAACAAGAAGAAATGGAATACCGTATTGAACCCCCAGTTCAGGACTTACTAGCAGAAAAGATTTATAAATAAGATGTCCAACATTTACCATCAGGCAGATGTCAAGTAAGTTTACCGTTTAAATTGGTGCCAGGTGCAGAGTTAGAAGGTACTCGTTCAAGAGTATTGCAGAGACTATATCAATTAGAGCGCAGGTTTAAACTAAATTCTGAGTTAAAGGATGATTATAACAAGATTATAGATGAATATATTCAATTAGAGCATATTGAAGAAGTACCACTAAATCAAATCAACAAGGTCAATTACTATCTTCCACATCATGCTGTATTGAAGGCTAGCAGTACAACAACCAAAACTAGAGTAGTTTTTGATGCATCTGCCACATCACCATCTGGCAAATCGCTGAACGATTTTTTATTAACTGGCCCAACCATACAAGAATCTATTTACGATATCTTAATGTGGTGGAGAAAATATAAATTTGCAATTACTGGCGATATTGAAAAAATGTACCGACAGATATGGTTGAAGCCGGAACATCGCGATTTTCACTGAATAGTGTGGAGAAAACATCCAACTCTCGAAGTTAAAGATTATAGACTGAAGACTGTTACCTTTGGAGTCGCGTCAGTTCTATTCCTAGCAATAAGAACTTTACATGAAGTAGCACAGTCGGTAAAAAGAAAGCCCAAAAATTGCAGTCATCATTCTTAACGATTTTTATGTAGATGACTTAATAACAGGTGATCATACTCTGGAAGAAGCTCAGCATATTGGAGAAGATCTTAGCAAAATCCTGAAGGAGGCTGGATTTTCGTTACGGAAGTGGGCAGCAAATGATAATAATTTATTATCAAAAATATTAGAAACAGATCGGGAATTACCACTGGATTCGGAAAAGGGAGCGCAAGTGAAAACATTAGAATTGTATTGGCTACCAGCAACTGATGACTTTTTTTATAAGGTGAGCCAACAAAAGCAGGAAAAGAATCTTCATACGAAAAGATCAATATTATCAGAAATATCTAAACTCTTTGATCCTCTTGGTTGGTTGCAACCAATACTTATACAGGGTAAATCATTATTGCAACAATTATGGCTAACTCAAATTGATTGAGATAGCCCTTTGTCAGATTATTTACAAGATCAATGGAACAACTTACGTAATGATCTTTATAATATTCAGGGAATTAATATACCCCGCTGGATAAACTACGAACTCGGAGATGTAATACAATTACATGGATTTGCAGAAGCTTCTATGATAGCTTATGGTTATCTACATTAGAATTGAAAAGCCAGATGGTAAAATCATAACCAATTTGTTATCTTCAAAGTCGAAGGTAGCTCCGATAAAAACAGTGTCAATACCACGCTTGGAATTATGTGGACCTCAACTTGTACTACAACTTATGGAGCAAGTATCTAAGGCATTCAAATGGACAGATATAAACAAATTTTTTTGGACTGACTCGACAATTGTCTTATCATGGCTTAGCCAACATCCAAATAAATGGAAAACTTATGTAGCAAATAGAGTTAGTTATATTTTATCTAACTCAACACGTTCACAATGGCGCCACGTTCAAAGTAAGGATAATCCAGCTAATATCGCACCTCGAGCCATGAGTGCGAGTCAATTAGGACAACAGCAACTGTGGTGGAAAGGACCGAAGTGGCTAAGTAACACTAAAGCCTTTTGGCCACATATAAAAGACATGACGCCTCATACTAAATTTGAAGTAAGAACTGCAACTTTAAGCACTGTTGTCAATCTTCCAGAACCTGAATGGATCATTCGATATTCATCGTTTACTAGAATGATTAAAATAACGGCTTTGTGTTTGCGATTCAAGAACAATTCACTCATTCCAAGGGGAAAACGAACTAATTACTTATCAACGGCAGAATTAAGTACAGCTGAAAAAACTTGCGTGCAACTCATGCAAACCCACTTTTTCAAAGATGAAATTGAGCAATTAAAATATAAAGGGATAAAACTATCAAGTCGAATCAAAGTTCTTAATCCTTTCTTAGATTCAAACGGAATCCTCAGGGTGGGCGGAAGATTAACCCTCGCGCCAATATCATATGAACAAAAACATCCAATAATAATTGATGGACGCTCATATTTAATAATTTCGATCATCAGATACTATCATGAAAATTTGTTACATTCAGGCACGCAAGCTACACAAACTGGTATCCGTTTAAAATATTGGATTATTGGTGGAATCACAGTAATCAAACGCATACTTCGAAAGTGTTTGGTATGTTTCCGATCTAATCCTACAATTCAAAATCAAATCATGGGATCGCTACCGGAGACCAGAGTATCACCTGGCAGACCTTTTTCATCTGTAGGACTTGATTTTGGTGGTCCAATATTTATTAAATTTAGCCGTGGACGAGGAGCGAAATCGTGCAAGGCGTATATTGCACTTTTTGTTTGTCTTTCTACAAAGGCGATACATCTGGAGTTAGTAACAGATCTCACAAGTGATGCATCCTTAGCAGCAATATGCCGTCTCATTTCCAGACGAGCATTATGTACAAATATTTACTCAGATCAAGGAACAAACTTCGTTGGTGCTAATAATATTCTAAAGAAAACATATCTTAATTCAAGAGATGTACTTGCAAATGAAAAAATTAATTGGCATTTTATTCCACCTGGAAGTCCCCATTTTGGTGGACTATGGGAGGCTAGCATTAAATCAACAAAACGGATTCTCAAAAAAGTTTTAGGTGAACAACTCCTGACATATGAAGAGATGGTTACTCTTTTAAAGCAAATAGAATCCTGTTTGAACTCTAGACCAATTTGCTCATCGAGTAATGATTGCAACGATTTATAAGCACTTACACCAGGGCATTTCCTTATAGGCCAACATTTGCATGCTGCTCCTGAAACACTTGGGTTACAAGGAGGGAAATGGAAATTATTACAACAACTAAAAAATTCCTTTTGGGAGCGTTGGACTAAGGAGTACATAAGTTCATTACAGGAACGAAATAAATGGAAACAATCAAAGGAAAACATAAAACTAGATTAATAAGTTCTGATAAAGGATGAAAGATGTTCATCAAACAAATGGCCATTAGGAATAATCGTGGAAATATATCCAGGAGAAGACGGTATTGTAAGGGTAGTTTCAATAAAAACGAACAAAGGAATTACACAGAGAAATATAACGAAAATATGCCCACTACCAAATAATGAACCACATGATGATACAAGCAAGATTGTTATCAATAAATTTCAAACATCTTCTAAGGTTAATCTAAATTTATGGACAACAACTTGTTTCTTGTTATCATTATTCAGCTTAATTTTCGGACAAGAGGTAAACATCACACAATTTAGCGGCAAATCCGGCATGTATTTTGAAAACAATGGCAAAATCAAGTTGGTTAGCTCAAGGTGGAAAATTCTTTGTATTACGATCTAGAAACATACTGGTGGGAACTGAACGAAATTGATAAAGGCATTAAAAATTTAGAAACAATGTGTGCAGACCATTTAATAAAAAATTTAACATTTTGTCTGGCTCATGTAAATCATCTTTATATTCAATTTCTTCGTCTTCAACAAAATAATGAAATTCTGTTTACAAATCATGCATATCACCAAATAAAAGCAAGAGGAGCTTTAAACATTGTGGGAAACATTGCAAATGGTTTATTTGGCATAATCGCTCAAGAAGACGCTCAGAAATATGATCTGCAAATATCAGCATTAAGGGAAAATGATCAACAAAAATATTCATTATTAAAAGATCAAACATCAACAATCAATTCAACTCTTAAATTGATGAAATTAAAGGATTCTCTGATTCAAAATCAATTTAAAACATTAGAGAAACAACTGAACCAATTGCATAAAATGGAACAGAAGGAGATAGGAATACTGAGTTTAGTGTTACATTACTCAATGGCTATGAAAAGATACAAGGAAATTCAAGATGAACTTATAGCATCTTATATTAATGCAAAAACTCAAAAACATCATTTATTTTTAACAACCACCGAATTGATTCATCAATTTGATTTAATAAGCAAAAACATACCCTATGGGACACAACGTCCCATTAAGGAGACAGATCCAAATTTCTTACATGATATATTCACCATCTTGAATAGCAAAACGGCATTATCAGGAAAACGGCTAATAATTGAATTCACAATACCTTTAGTCGATTCAAAAATATTTACTTCATATAATCTTATTCCGTTACCTACGATATATCAAACCAAGCACATCATAATTCGACCCAACATTAAGAATCTAGCAATAACCAGTGATAGAAATCATTACTTCGCAATATCAGAAACAGAAATTGCTAAATGCTTACATACAACTGCATCAAGGATTTGCCAAATCCCCTCACCAATTTACGGATTAGAATCTCTGAAAAATCGATGCGAAGTTACTCTGCTCACACAACATCGAAATTTTAAAGAAGACTGTGAATTCAATATTGTTGAACCAAGTAACCAATGGATTCCTCTTTCTAATGAAGGGCAATATATTTTTGTCACAATAGTACCACAAAATGTTATGTTAGAATGCGGAGAGTATTCAAAGCCAATCAAATTAGAAAATGAAGGTATTATAACTATACTACCAGGCTGTGCAGTAAAATATCCAACATATACAGTAGCGGCTCACTCGTCTGTTCAGTCACGGATCTCGATTCAAAATGATGTTATACCTGTAATGAATATGTCAGAACTTGGAACTTTAGCTGGAAATTTGAATCTTAGTCAACCAACTTCAACCTTTGATGGAGATATATCCGATATCCAGAGAATTCTAGAAAAGCAACGTAATAAATTGACTGAAATGTCAAATAATTCGATGTTATTTAAGCCTGAACATCATGAATACGTTTTGATTTCCATCATTACTTTCATATTATTGCTTTTAATAGGTATCACTGTATATAGCAAAATTTGGACTAAGATTTTTAAGTGCAATTCATCAGCAACCTCCAAACCAGAGTTTTCATTACACCAAAGATTAAGATGTTCAATACATTGGCCAAGGTTTACTGAAGAACCTATACCATCAGCAAGTCAAAGTACGGTTTTATAGGTTCTTGGTGGGCGGAATGTTCAAATTACTTTAATCAATTTAAGTTACGATTTAAAACTTACCATTTTTTGTAATAAATAAAATTTGCATAAAAATTAAATCTTTGAATGAAATAGCATATTGTATTAAGTAAATTAACTTATGTTAAATCAAATGTATGTAATGTAAATTGTTGTTGTAAAATTTTAATGTAGATTTAAAGTAAAGTAGGTCAGTATAAAAATATTTCAAGTTTATAATACGGAAAATAATTGCACTAAATTTGTAACGATACTCAAGGTGTAATTAATGCTGATTTTAGTATTTAATTTATATATAAAAAGATGTAAATTTATAATAATTAGACAGAATAAAATAAACAGTTTATCAACAAACAAAACAATGCCTATTCTGCCAAATAAAATTATTATGAATTTCAATTTAATATAAAAATTTACTGAGAAGAAAACTAAAACAAATATTCAATTTAAATTGTTCTATATCAATGTACCCTAAATCACTTATATATTAAAATTTAATTACAATAAAAAAATAAAAAAATATGAAATCAAATTCTTTAATTAAATATGTAGGTATGAATTATTATTATTTATATACTTAAAATTATAATTTATTTATATATTGATTAAAATAAATATTACTTGTTACACTGCTGTGAAGAAATATGTGGTTCTACCAAATCTGCTAATGCTGATGCTTGTTGATGCACAATGATAGTGATGAACTCGCTTGAAGTCTATATAAATTTCAATTATTTATTGCTGATTTATTGATGTTTGAATTAACAATTTTTCTTAATATGGTGTTGCTACCAGGTACTAGGTTTCTTGATCGATCGGTTGTGCTAGGTTTCTTGATTCGATCGGTTGTGCAAAATCTGCTTCTAAATTATTTTATTGTTAATGTTAATACAATGTGTATTGGAATGTACACAATATTTTGTAATTCAATGTAACTATCTGCATTTGAAATTTTGTTGATCATTAAAATTACATGTATTAAATCCTACACTGAAATTGCTGTATTTTACTTCCTTTTTTTTATCTTTTAAATAACTGCACTTTTATTGCCTATATGCAGTATATTGAGAATCACTATAAAAATATTTTCAAATGTTCAAATTTTTGCTTTTTTATTTTAATTTAAATTAACTTTTATTTTAAAAATTTTTTCTTTTTAAATCAAAATTAAGTTTTTATTTTAAAATATCTTTTCTTCCGGTGTCATTAATTGTAGAATTAAAAACACATGTAGTTTATAAATTATTGTATATATTATTTATATAAAAGTTTTAATTTTGTATTTCAATTTTTGATACAATTCACTTAAAAATTACAAATTTAATAATTTGATTTAAATTGATACAATTTGATTTTTACTTAATTTTAAATTTGGTATTTTCTTTTTTTTAATTCTTTTGTTTTAATTAATTAAATTTAATTTAATTAATTTTCCTTTTACTAAATATAAAATAAACCGATCTGGGCGATAACGTGTTTCTGAATAATCTTCTTTTTTTAATTTTGATCTTTTTCATTTCCTCCTAACTCCAAAGCATCGCATGTTATTGGAAAAGAACCGTTGGTCAAATAGAGACCTCAAATCGAGAGAGTTTCTCAACTGTACTTGTCATTGACCAATAGTGATTACATGAGGTAATAATTAACATGCGGTACAAAATAATAATTAATATGTATAGTAATGAAATTTATTTAATAAAAATTATGTATAGGGTGATTTGAGAATTGTGACAAGGTTAGTGAACTGGGTCACTACATGAGTAACCAGCAGCCAGAACACGAATCGATGGATTCGAAAGGAAATCTCCAATCCATAATCTAAAGATATATAATAACTTGAACAATTTCCAAAATGTGACAAAACCATTCCAATAGTTCTAGTATAAAATAATTCCAGCGACCAGCACTGGATTGATGTTGTTTTGAATGTTAAGGTATCATTAGATTCATG
This sequence comes from Poecilobothrus nobilitatus, assembly GCA_947095535.1. NCBI lineage: Eukaryota > Metazoa > Arthropoda > Insecta > Diptera > Dolichopodidae > Poecilobothrus > Poecilobothrus nobilitatus. The sequence continues at coordinate 165,382,286 of OX352774.1, read as the reverse complement.
CAGCAGCCGTGGTACACGCAACAATGACCCCTTTGATGCCATTTTGAACATTTTTATTTGCTTATTTTTATTTTTCGAAATATTCACTTAACTTTAAAATTTATTAATAATTTATATAATTTAATTTACTTTAATAAACGAATTTTAGTTATTTAAATAAAAAATAAAAAAAACAGTTATTCATTTTATAAGAAAGCACTTTTATTTATATATTACTTATCTCGTTTTGTCCTACAAATTGACTGAATTTATAATATATTGTCATAATTGATTAACGCAAAATGCTAAGGTAGCATATTGTCAGTTAAGCATTATGTTAGCAAAGTTTGTAATTGGAGTATTTCCACTAAAAATATTTTATTATGTAAAATATTTTATTTAGTAGCAACATTAATGTTTCCCACATTTTGAATAACAGGAAGTGCTGAGTCAGAGTCTGCAATATTTATTTTGGAATGTACAGGTAGACGATACATAACTCGCGCGGTTTATTTTGTTTACATTAAACTAATTTTAATTCTATTAATTATTACTTTATTGCTTCTTTCTAATATTCCCTAACAATATAACAAAATCAATATCCTTCTCCCTCCCCCTCGTATATGGATGTTAATATTCTAATTTCTTGCTTTCTCAATACGTTATGAATTAAACCGTAACCATAACCACCTTAACTTAAACCGGAATTTAAATTTGTAATTTCTGGTGGTATATCTTTATTTTAATTTACCATAAAAGGTAGTGAATTGAGAAGGGTTAGAGAGTGAAGAGAAAGTAAGTGATGAAAAAAAAATTTTTTTTCTTCTCTCTTTTGTCTTCTCTTTTCTTTTCATAAATTTCATATTATTAAATATTAATTAATAGTAGTGTATATAATATTAACTCAATTATAATTAATAACGTTTTAGTTTTTTTTATAGCGTCCTCTTTTTTTTCTTTCTGTATTGCATGTAAGTTTTGCTTTGGATGAGTTTCTGGTTGTAACTGCGTTCAATAAGATCACTTTGTTATAAGAATAAAGATTCACTTTGATCAGTGCAATAAGATTCACTTTGATCAGTGCATGTTAAAAACTGTTAAACGTTTTTGTAAGTCATTTACACATTCAAGGCAAACTATAAACACATTGTGTTGTCAAGCTCGCAGTATATAAATCATACACATAGATATTAGACACAAGCAAATTTGAGTGCCGTCGATTTCCATTTAAATTCCAGCAAACCAGAAATACTTGCCCTATGTAAGCACAAGTTAGTGGTCAAAATGGTAACTGTAATATTACTGGCTACGAACATGTTTCACACTTCGTACCTAAAAGAGGTATCGCCATCTATATCAAAAACGACATTGTTTTCAATACTCTTAGTAAATACAAATATTCTAGTCCAACTTTCATTATGTTTGGATACAAATACTGGCTGGAAAGCAAGTTATAACATTCTGCTTTTTATACAGATCACCTAACTCAACTCAGCTCACCCAACTCAATTGAAGAAAAACCTGTTGTGGAAATTGAAAATCTCTCCAACCAGATCAATGAAATTCATCTCCAGAAACTGGAATTGTTATGGCGGGTGATTTCAATATTCATAACATAACAGAAATTGGCTTCACTTTTCCAACAACACTTCTTTGAGTCAAAACTCAACTGGGAAACAAGTTGAACTATTCTTAACTATGTTCCACCTTTCTCAACTTGTCTGCAAAGCCACTAGGATCCCAGATCGTGCTGATCAAGAAAGTCACATCTTGGATCTGTTCCTAACCACACACCCTGAAAAATATTTGGTTTCAGACCTTTGCCTTCTGGGTGACTCAGATTATTGTTCGGTTAAAACAAGTTACCGACTAGGCACAATCACCAATCAAAGGACTCGTTCCAAAAAAAATATTATGGCGTTATACCATACGAACTGAGATGGGCTTAATAACTTTTTCAAATCCTCCGATTGGTCATTGTGCTTCCGCGTTAAGAATGTCAACTTTGTTGCAAATGCGATTTGTGAAACAGTTTTGCTTGGAACGAGGTTATTTAGCTTCACTCCATGAGAACTATTAAACGGTAGTCCAAATTTTGGTTCATCTGCAGCGAAGCCATTCTTAAAAAGGAGGATGCTTTTAAACTATACCAAAGCAATAGATCGGAGGCTCTGAGATCAAACTGTATAATGGTTCGGAACAGATGCAAGAGCAAACTTGGACATTTGTAAAAAGTTTAAAAGATGATGTTAGCGTCAACTTGTCGTTGTTGATGTTCTCTTTTAATGAAGTAAAATTTGCTTTAGGACGAGAGCAGTGATGAAATTCTTGAAAAATCTCGATTCAAAAAAATTCCTCGATTCCACCCGGTCCAGATGGTATTACTACCATGGTCTTAAAAATACCCATTCAAGTATATCAAAAACTCTACGTAATGTTTTACCTTTCCTTTACTTCGGGTATTCATCCTACCACACTCTGGTGAGTCTGATGTGGTGGCTCAGGAGCTTCAGGAGCTTTCTAAAGCTTTCGACCGAGTTTGGTATGTTGTTTCAAAAGCATTAGATTTAGGTAGGGTATTTTTAAAAGTAATTGGAGAATTTCTTTCGAATCTCACGATTCGGGTACTTGTCGATGAATATTTATCTGATAATTTTATATTAAGTACTGGTGTCCGGGATCGGTTTCATCTCCCACTCTCTTTTTAATATTTATCAATGACCTACTTTCAATAACATCCTGTCCAATTCATAATATTGCAGATAACAGTGTAGACCCAGACAGATGACCCCCGTAGCTTCCTATCAATTTTATGGTCGCTGTAAAATTAATCACCAGATTAATAGAATAGCAAGAAACTACACATCAGTGAGCTAAATATTGATTTAACCAAAATTCAAAAATGGGGTTAAGTCAGAGTTGACTTCAACACCAAAAATACACAACGTTATTTAATCTTTCTTTAAAAATTTCCAGGAAGAGGGTCTATGGCTTTAAACCGATTCATACATTCTGGACATCCAGTTAAATTAAAAATTAACTTGGTGAAATCATATTTTTGGTATAGCTAAAGATGCTGCTAAATGTTTGCGTTTCTTGTACTAATGCAAAGCTTACTTCTCTTCAATCGAAATATATATAAAATGTACATTAAGCCGATATTGGAGTACAATGTACTTATTTGAGATGGACCTCCACAAATAGCTCTGGGTTATCTTAACAAAATGCAAAACAGAGCTATTCGTCTTATTGGCACCCCTGTGTCACCTCAACGCTCACTCCACTCTGCCACCGCCCTACTGTCGGATCATTGACCCTGTTTTATAGCTATCTTATAGAGGTAAACACCTGTTCTAAAGAAATAAAACAATTAATGCCTGCACTCAAAGTTTTCTAACGTGAAATAAGGAATGCGACAGATGCGCACCCTTACCTACCCCTAACACGGCATTCGGAAATTCGTTTGTTATGCGTTTATGGAACCTTATGCCTGCACACTGTAATTCACATGTGTACGATATAACGAAATTTAATAAGAACATTAACATCTTTCTGCAAAATAACTCTCCAAATTATATCCTCCATCGTCCATAATTTGAATTATCCCAATATCTCAAGAATTCCTTTCCTCATGCTTTTCCCCAAAACCAAACTGTACATTATGTCACTATGTATTAAAGAACCCATCCTAAAGTTTGGTTTTAAAGGGAGTGATTTTGATTGGTTAAAATCCAACACTACCCAAAGGAACAATGTACAACCAAGGATTTTTAAAAACCCACACTTTTCAAAAGTCAGTAAAAACAGTTTAGAATTTATTGTGACTTGGAACAATGCTTGTGATTATATCATTAAAATAGTTTCGGGTGTATTCAAATTTATTGCTCTGTTTTATAACACTTAAGAATTAGCATGGTAAGTAGATATAAACTCAAGTGTGTTTAAAAGCTAAGTAAGTTAGAATCATGAAATTAAGACAAAACAAAATTTTGGATCAATTTGTTTCAATTTGGATTAATTTCAACCCTATTGTTTTTCCTTGCGATTGGACCAAAACTTTTGATAATATCCAAGCAATTTTTACCTGTAAAAATTTGAATTTTTTATACAAAAAATTATATGAGTTTTTGCTTTTTAGTGCTTTTGTAAATATCCGTAAATAAAATATTGACACAATGAGTAATACGAAAAAATTAAAATAAATAAAAAATGTAACGATTGCGTGAAGAACTTATATGAATTTATATGATATTGAAATATATGCATATTGTATTATACTGTGGAACATTGTATATGTGACTTGTATTATTTTCTTATAATATAGTATATAAATATTGTATTTTCGTCTACTTGTAAGAAAAATTTTATAAATGAAATATGTTTAAAAAAAATATCATGAATTATATTTTCTACTTTGTAGTAAATATAAAATATTCATTTGCCGCTCGGTGTAAAGTCTTCGTTCTTCACTGGGAGTTTAACTTGTTTTTTAATATTAAAAGATATAAGTACATACATATGTTTAATAATATTATTTATCACTATTCTATTAAATAAATAATAATTTAATTTAAAATAAATATTATGACTTTTAAACCTATCAATTTTTAACAAATAATAAAAAGCTAATACAATAATACTATTTGTTCTGTGTTTTTGATAGAATTTAATATATTTTGTTAAGGTCATTGAACTTTTGATCTTGAAATTAAATTCCATCATAATATTAAGAATTCTGTAAAATTTCTGTAACTTTGATTTTTTTACTTTTGAATTATTAACATTTCTGTACATCTGTTAAAATTCAGTACCTGTTAATGATTGCAATGTAAATAATTTAATTTATATAATTTATAGAAAAGTTCGTTCTTCGAAAAAAAAAAGAAAATAATTCTATATGTTCCTTTTTGTTATTTGTTAATTGTAATAATAAAATATCGTATTTTGATCTTGACAAGGTCAAATAAAATAAAGAAAAAAAAGGAACAACCTTTAATTGTCGTTAAATAATGTTATAAAATAATACATCGCATGTTCTAGTTTTTTTATTAATTTTTTGCCTTTTGTTAATGATTATAAATATTTAATGTAAACTGATTGATTGAATTAAATGTTATAATAACATGTGATTGTAATTTTTTTTGATTTATTTAGAATATTACTTTTCTTTAAATTTTTTATGTAAGTGAAAAATATAGCTTTTGTGAAAGTTTCTTCAGCTTTATGAACAATTTAATTTTAGTGAATTTAGTCAAATACATATTTAAATTTTGTAAAATTTAGTAGGTACCTACTTCTTTTATTTTTTTTAAATTTTAAATATTTACAGTATGACCAATAGTCTGTTTAAGAAATAGAAATTTATTATCTATAATATAGAACATTTTGAATTTTTTTTTGTTCGTTTATGTTTACCGTTCATTCATATAAATATAATTATTATCATTAAGAAATAATAAATCTATAACTACATATATATATACTCATATATTCATTCATATGAGGCTGAACTTCTGATTGTTACATTGTATTATACATATTATATTGTGGCAAGATTTTTAAAAAATTAAGAAAACGTTACATAACAAAATTTAAAATTCAAATAAAAATATTATTACAATTTTATAATGTTCTTTATTTCTACTTAAAAATACAACCCTATAAAAACATTGATTTATACACTGCCTTGTTTTTTCTTTCTATTCTTAGCATAACATTTTAATATTTCTTTTTTTCTATCTGTTATGCACGTAAATATTAGATTTACGTTTCCTTCTTAGCATAATATTTTAATATTTATTTTTTTCTAAAGGGTGTTCAAAATTGAGGTATCATTTTGATTTTGCCGCTATTTTTTTTCTACCTGAAATTTTTATACGAGGTTTCTTTAGGTATATTCTAAATACATTCCGGTTAGTTAATATTGAACGTTACACGAAGGAACAACGTGTTTTTGTTATTACAACATTTTTTGAAAATGGTAAAAGTTTTCAAGATGTAATAAGGAAATTTCGAACAAAATTTGGTAGAGAAAATGCTCCAACAAATCGTGCCATCAAGCTGATGGTTGATAAATTTCTAGAAACTGGATCTGTTCTTGATAACAGAGGCAACATTTATCAACGTAGTGGCCGTTCAACCGAGAATGTAGCAGCTGTGAGCAGAAGTGTTGAAGAAGATCCAAAAACTTCCATTCGTCATCGTTCGCAGCAATTAAACATCAAACCATCCACATTATTCAACATTTTGCATCGTGATCTCCATTTAAAGGCTTATAAGATCCAGCTGACGCAAGAATTAAAACCAACTGACCATGCATTACGTCGGCAATTCGTTTCTTGGGCAATCGAAAAACAAGAAGAAAATGAGAATTTTTTTAACAAAATAATTTTCACCGACGAAGCTCATTTCCAGCTCAATGGCTACGTCAATAAACAGAATTGCCGCATTTGGGGTGAAGAGAATCCAAGGGTTATCTTAGAGCAACCAGTACATCCACAAAAAGTTACGGTTTGGTGTGGTTTTCAGGAAGAATCATCGGACCATATTTTTTTGAAAACGCAAATGGAAATGCGATTACGGTCAATGGAAATCGTTACAGGAAGATGATCTGAAGCTTTTTGTGGCGGGAAATTGATGATTTGGGGGTAGAGAATATGTGGTTTCAACAGGACGGTGCCACTTGCCACACAGCAAGAGAAACAATGGATCTTTTGAAGAAAAAGTTCGAAGATCGCATTATTTCTCGTAGAGCAGAAGTGATGTGGCCACCAAGATCGTGCGATTTGACACCGTTGAATTTTTTTTTTTGTGGGGTTTTGTGAAATCGAAAGTGCAAAGCAATAATCCCACAACAATTCAAGAGCTTAAAAACAACATTATCGAGCAGATTTCAACCATTGAGAACAGTTTATTGAACAACGTGATTCAGAATTTTGGTAAAAGATTGGAAGCCTGCCGAAGTAGTAGAGGGGGCCACTTGGCCGACATAATTTTTCATTATTAACCGGAACCTATTTGTAATAAATTAAAATAAAAATATATTTAATATTTCAAAAAAAAGGTCTTTTTTTATTAAATTTAAATGAATCCTCAATTTTGAACACCCTTTATCTGTTAAGTATGAAAATATCAGCCGTATGTTTCTTTCTTTTCATAGCATAACATTTTAATATTTTTTTTTGCTATCTGTTATGTACGAAAATATCAGATATACGTTTATTTCTTTTCATAGCATAACATTTTAATAGTTCTTTTCTTTATATGTTATGTAGGTGAATATCAGATGTACGTTTGCATATGTAAGAAACAGGCTTTAAAAAAATTTAAAAACAATCAAAGTAACATTTTTTGTTCTTTTTTTCCTATTCGTTTTATTTTTCTTCGCAGTAATTTTTTCTTTTTTCTATTTTTCTGTTAATGTTAAGAATATTTTTAATAATTTTTATAAATATTTGATGTCATATGGCTTTTACGTTTTCTTTTTCTAAATATTTAAAAACAATCAAAGTGGGCATTAAAATTTTTTGTTCTTTTTTAGCACATTTTCAAAAAAATTTTCAAAAAATGTGCTTATTTTTTATTCGTTTTTATTTCTCTTTTAGTTTTTTTTGTTTTCGGTTATCTATGCTAAAGTAGGTACTTCTTTTATTTTTGTTTTAGAACCTACATATATAGAACTGTTATATATATGAAGGTAACACTCGCTCATTCTAAAAATGATATTTTGTTATACATTCACATATTGTGAATTCATATTGTAAATTGTTATACATATGATAAAGTTATTAGTTGTTTAGTCTTGTAAGAACAATACATAAAGTTGAATTAAAAATTATAATATTATCGGGACTTTTATAAAATATAAATAAAATAAAAAAAAATAAAAAAAAAAAATTTTTTCACTATTTCTAATGTCTGAATTTAGATAATTTCTTTTTGATACAAATAAATAAAAATAACTTTGTAATAGAAATTATCATTCAATTAGAAATAATAAAAATAAAAGTGCACCTGCAATTATTGATAAAAGCGTTCGAAACAATTCCTCTTATGATAAAATAAATATCTGTATCTCCCAAAGCTAAAAGGTATAAGCTAAAAGGCTAAAAAATACTGCAAATTAGAGCTGAAAATTCAGAGATAATAATTATCCAGTGGTATATAGCAGCGCATTTAATTAGGAAACACACTGTATATATACGCGTTTCTAAGCGCATGGTTTCTAATTCAAAGTTCTTTTGAAGGAACAATCGAACAATTTGTGATAGGGTAGGATTTCGAACAGTACTTCGAAAGGCTGGAACACATTTTTATTTTAAATAATACCGAAGTTACAAAACAAAATTCTTTATTAATATCATTTGGTGGAGATGAAATATATAAAATTTTGAAATCTTTAATAGCACCCAAATATGTTAAAGATTTTATGTATACGCAAATTACAAAATGATTAACCAATTATTTCAAACCAAAAATAAACACAAGAGCTGAAAAGCATAAATTCAGGAGCAGAGTTTTTCGAGCAGAGGAAAACATACACGATTTCATTGGCGTATTAAAAACATTAGCTGAATGCAATGCAATCATAATTTACAAGTCATAATAGCTTCCAACAAAATTGGATTGGCGAAAATAACAACTTTAATTATAGAAAGTCAAAACAAAAATCAGTTTCTAATCCAAACCGACATTTTTTTAACCCATCAAATCAATCGAATTCAAAAAACAATTTATATCATCAAAGTGACTGGAACAAATAAAAAAGTGTTATGAAGAATGTTACATGATACAGATGTCAAAAGAAAGTCCATTACGCTAATATGTGCAACGAACATCGGAGCAAAAAAATCAAGCAAAAGTTAACTCTGTGAAAGAAGAAACATCAATTTCAAATTTGAGGTTGTGTAATATATATACACAACCCTATATATACACAACCCTATATATATATGCCCTAATTATAAATATTAATGTAAATAACATTTTATTAGATATGGAACTAAATTCAGGTGCTTCTTTTTCAATTTTATCTGAATACAAATATTTAAAATATTTTCAAAAATTTAAACTTAAAGAATTTAATCAAAATTTGACGGTAGTAACAGGTGAAAAAGTTGTTGTGGTTGGTGTACTCGAAGCTAAGATAAAATATTTATTTGACAATATTACTCATAAGTTAGAACTTTATGTTATAAGATCTGAAAAGGATTTTATACCTTTATTAGGCAAAGATTGGCTAAATATTTTATACAAATGCTGGAGGCTTAAAAAAGATATGTTCACAATAAAAAGTGTTAGAAATGATTCTTTAAATTATGATAGTCAACAAAATTATTATAAAAACAAATTCCCAAAACTTTTTGATAAAAATTATGATAGTGTAATAAAATATCATGTACCTGAAATTACATAAGATATATACAGTGTCATACGGGTTAGTTGAAAAAGTAGAAAAAGAATTAGAAAGGTTAGTTTTAAACGGAATACATTTACCTGTGCGTTATAGTGATTCGGTTTCTGTCATTTGTATAGTTGAAAAAAAGATGGATCCTTAAGAATTTGTATTTACTGTAAGTCAACAATAAATAATTTTCTTAAAACAGATCATTATCTTATACCGTTTATTGATATATTTTAAATTATTTCGGAGGTTGTGAATGGTTTGTTATTTTAGATTTAGCTGGAGCTCAACAAGTAGTTTCAACAAGTAGTTTTGTCGGAATATTCCGAAAAATATATCACAATAAATGACGCGGTGAAATTTCAAATAATTTTATAAATTTTTTCAATATCAGGTCATTTGCCTATAACAATTAAAGATATCTGTTTAGAAACTTCTAAAGATAAACTTTTGGTTCAATTATATAATTATATTAATACAGAGTGGCCCAGTAAAATAAATAATCCACTTTTCCAAAAATATTTATTGAAAAAACATTAATTTCATTACAAAAAGGGTGTATTATGTTAGGTAATAGAGTTTTTTAAAATTAAAAATTATCAATTTATTACACGATGGTCATGTAGGTGTAGTACGAATGAAAGCTATAGCTAGAGGTTGCTTTTGGTGGTTAAATATAGATAGAGAAATTGAAATATTTGTAATAAGTTGTGACGTTTGTCAAAAATTAGGAAATAAGTTAGGTCCAGTTCAATTATCAAGTTGGCCAAAATCAAATTACCCATTTGACAGAGTACATATCTAAATATAATAATCAAATTGGACAAATAAAACCAAGATACACTAAACATATTCCTTTCGACTTTGGAAGAAAACTATTGAATATTGAAAGTACAGTGTTCAAAATTGAGGTATCATTTTAATTTTAATAAAAAAAGACTTGTTTTTTGAAATATTAAATATATTTTTATTTTAATTTATTACAAATAGGTTGCGGTTAATAATGAAAAATTATGTCGGCCAAGTGGTCCCTCTACTACTTCGGCAGGCTTCCAATCTTTTACCAAAATTCTGAATCAAGTTGTTCAATAAAGTGTTCTCAATGGTTGAAATCTGCTCGATAATGTTGTTTTTAAGCTCTTGAATTGTTGTGGGATTATTGCTGTATACTTTCGATTTCACAAAACTTCACAAAAAAAAATCCAACGGTGTCAAATCGCACGATCTTGGTGGCCACATCACTCCTCCTCTACGAGAAATAATGCGATCTTCGAACTTTTCCTTCAAAAAATCCATTGTTTCTTTTGCTGTGTGGCAAGTGGTACCGTCCTGTTGAAACCACATATTCTCTACGTCCAAATCTTCAATTTCCCGCCACAAAAAGCTTCGGATCATCTCCATGTAGCGATTTCCATTGACCGTAATCGTATTTCCATTTGCGTTTTCAAAAAAATATGGTCCGATGATTCCTCCTGACCACAAACCACACCAAACCGTAACTTTTTGTGGATGTACTGGTTGCTCTAAGATAACCCTTGGATTCTCTTCACCCCAAATGCGGCAATTCTGTTTATTGACGTAGCCATTGAGCTGGAAATGAGCTTCGTCGGTGAAAATTATTTTGTTAAAAAAATTCTCATTTTCTTCTTGTTTTTCGATTGCCCAAGAAACGAATTGCCGACGTAATGCATGGTCAGTTGGTTTTAATTCTTGCGTCAGCTGGATCTTATAAGCCTTTAAATGGAGATCACGATGCAAAATGTTGAATAATGTGGATGATTTGATGTTTAATTGCTGCGAACGATGACGAATGGAAGTTTTTGGATCTTCTTCAACACTTCTGCTCACAGCTGCTACATTCTCGGTTGAACGGCCACTACGTTGATAAATGTTGCCTCTGTTATCAAGAACAGATCCAGTTTCTAGAAATTTATCAACCATCAGCTTGATGGCACGATTTGTTGGAGCATTTTCTCTACCAAATTTTGTTCGAAATTTCCTAATTACATCTTGAAAACTTTTACCATTTTCAAAAAATGTTGTAATAACAAAAACACGTTGTTCCTTCGTGTAACCTTCCATATTAACTAACCGGAATGTATTTAGAACATACCTAAAGAAACGTCGTATAAAAATTCCAGGTAAAAAAAAATGGCGGCAAAATCAAAATGATACCTCAATTTTGAACACCCTATACAAACCAAAATCAGAATGAAAATTAAATTTTGAAAAGGGAAGGAGAATCCCAAGATTCCAAGAAAAATAATTGCAATTTTCCTACTCTCAGAAGATCAAAAAGAAATGTTAAACCTATAAAAAAAAAAAATTTAATTTTAAAATAATAACTGAATTTGTTAATAATTAGTTTTGAAAATTAAAAAATACAAAAAAGTTAAACTATGTTACACCAATCTATTTGCGATATTTTAAATCTAAGGTGAAAGGAGTTAAGGACAAAGGACATTAAGGTATAACACTCGCTCATTCTAAAAATGATATTTTGTTATACATTAACATATTGTAAATTCATATTGCAAATTGTTAAACAGATAATATAGTTATAAGTTTTTTAGTATTATAAGAACAATACATTAATAAAGTTGAATGAAAACTTATAATATATATCAAAGACTTATTAAGAACATTCTGAATTTTTCTCTTCGTTTATGTTTACAGTCCATTCATATAAATATAATTGTTGCTATTAAACAACAATAAAACTAAAACTACATAAAGTTAAAATAATAAAAATCTTAAAAAAAAAATTTATTTTTTTTTATTATTTTTTATTTTTTTTTTTTTAATTAATTTAAATAAATGTCTAAGCATATCAATACTACTTGCTTACTGAAGAGTTTCGGTAGCATTGTAGAACGAAACATTTCCTAAAATATAAAACTACATATATATATAACACCCATAATATATTCATTCATATACCTATATTATGGGTTGAATTTGTGATTTTTTCATTGTATTATATTATATTGTGGAAAAATTTTTAAAATATTAAGATATTTGTACATAGCAAACTTCAAAATTTAAATAAAATGTTATTGCAATTTTATAATGTTATTTATTTCTACTTAGAAATGCAACCCTTTAAAAACTTTGATTTATACACTGCCTTGTTTTTTGTTTCTTTTCATAGCATAACATTTTCATATTTCTTTTTTTTTTATCTGTTATGTACCTCAATATCATATGTACTTTTGTTCTTTTCATAGCATAACATTTTAATACATATTTCTTTTTTCTATCTGTTATGTAGGTACGTAAATATCAGATGTATATTTTTTTTTTAAATCATAACATTTTAATGGTTCTTTTTTCTTTAAAAATATTTAAAAACAATCAAAGAAACATTTTTTGTTCTACTTTTTTTCTATTAGTTTTTATTTTTCTTCGCAGTATTACATTTTACTTTTTTTTTGTTTTCTGTTATTTAGGCTAAGTATTTCTTTTATTTTTTTTTAAATATTAAATTTATACATGCAGTCTATTTAAATAATATAAATTATAACCTATAGAACATTCTGAATTTTTTTTTGTTCGTTTATGTTTACCGTCCATTCATATAAATAATTGTTGCCTATATAAAAAATAATAAATCTATAACTATATAATATATGAATATCCATATTTTTATTCATATATCTATATTATGGGCTAAACTTCTGATTGTTAAATTGTACTATATTATATTATGGCAACATTTTAAAAAAATTAAGAAAATGTTGCATAGCAAAATTTAAATAAAAATATTATTGCAATTTTATAATGTTCTACTTAAAAATGCGACCCTTTAAAAACTTTGATTTATACACTGCCTTATTTTTTCTTTCTTTTCATAGCATACCATTTTAATATTTATTATTTTTTTATCTGTTATGTACGTAAATATCAGATACACGTCTCTTTCTTTTCATATCATTTGTTAAATTAACGTTTAACATAACAGTAGGGCACGCTAATCAGCAGCAGCAGCAGCAGCTTGTCATTTATTATATTTAGATATACATACTTATTATATATAATAGATATACTGGTAAATGGCAATATGATAAAATTTACCAAAAAGATCAATTACAACCTTGTACTAGCTTAAACCACAGTACAATGAATCATTGAATAATTTTTTTCTACATTATACATTATATATGAATTATTTTTTAAACATACATATAAAACAAGCAGAGACATGTTCGTAACGGTATCATCGAAAACAACAAAAATTCATAACAATGATAATAATATGTATATGCATTTCAAAGGTATACAAAAAGATGTTTCATTCGCTTCGGTTTAAAAAAAAAAAAACTAAAAACGATCTCATTTACTTCGGAAGCGCTTCTTTAGAAGCGTTCTAGAATGCAAGTTTTATACAATACGTTAATCACCTTTTATACATATCTTCGTATTATATAATTTCACATTAATGAGTTCTTTTCCTTTCAGCACATTGGGAGTTAGATTAAAAAAAATTCTTTTATGCTTATGATTAATAGTAATTTTATTCAATTTTTTATTTTTTAATAGTTCACAAATTTAATTTATTTATAATTTTATTTATAATGTATAATTTTATTTATAATTTATAATTTTATTCAATTTTAATTTTAATATCTTTTTAGTTCGCAAATTTATTTTATTTATAATTTCCTTTTTAATTTAAGGTGTTGATTACTTCGAGAGCTTTTTCTAACTGCCACGAGTATATTAGAAACAAACATAATTAGCTATTACTTTAGTTGTTAATAATTTGCATTATCATCACTTTTGCATTATTGTTATAAAACATATTACGAAACTGTACTTTTAATATCAAATAACATTATAAGAAAAAATTGCATTTAAAGAAAGAATTTGTTTAATAAAATTATGTTGGTTGAAAAGAATTTAGGTTGACAGCATAGATGACTACCCCATCGTTAAGATCATTGTTCTCCTGAACAATGTTTTCTTTATTATTTACGTTAATTGCCACTAATTGTTTTCTTTGTTTTACTTTTCTTAAAAATATTATAATTGATATTATTACAAATATTAATACTATAGAACTGTTAACATAAATTAATATTTTGTTTTTTTTTCGTTTCAGATTTAATTTCTTTTATTTTATCATAATTTCCAATTTGTTTATGATTTAAATATTCAAGATTTATTAGTTTAGAAACATTATTCATTTTAATATAACTTGGAATTACAATAGTTTGTTTAAATTCTTTAAGTTTATTTGAAAATTTTATATTATTTATTTCAATTGTTTTTAAAAGATAATACATAATTACTAAATATTCAACATTATTACAATTGTTATTTAATTTTAAGGTTTTTGCATTTTTATTAAAATAATCCCAGTATCAATTTCAATTAGTTTTAAGTTAGTTTCAATATTTTTTGTACAACATTATAAGTTTTATTAAATAAATTTTGAATACAATTTGACACTGGTTTTAATTTCATTATATATCTTGCTTCAGCAAAAAAGTAAATATTATTTTTATATGAAATAAAATCAAAAGTATCAATACTAAGTTCTTCGCAATTCGAGTTTGGAACTGGTCAAATTTTTAATTTGTTAGCTGTTACGTTATTTGTGACTGGAATTTCCAGAACGAATATTAGATTAGTATCATATATTGCTAGAGAAATTTTTATTTCTTGAAAAATTTTAAATGATTCTATTTCGAATAAGTCTATTTCTTCCGGTGTAAGAATAGATCTGCTCATAGTTTGATGTTTAGAAAAAATTATATTTTCTTGGATTTTCTCTACTTCTTCGTTTACGAGGTTTATGGTTGTTAAGATTTGGAAAAATTGAAATTGTTTGATTAGTTTTTTTTTTTTTACAGAAACGTCATTTAAAAGTTTATTAATCATTAAGTTGTTTTTGTTAATAGTTTTTTGAATTAGTTTTAAATTATTTTCGATATTACCGATATTTATATTCGATACTTATTTTAATTTGTTTATTAGTTTTTGTTACTAAGTTATGGTTATTTTCATCAATTGATTTTAAATGGTCTTCCACTTCTACTCGATTATCTTCGTTTATGGTTTCAAATATCCATTTAAGAATTGAACCACCAAGATTGATTAGAGCTCTCTTATATCTAAAAGTAGTTAAAGTTTTTAATGTATGTTTAATATTATTAATTTTATTATTCAAGGTTTTCATTTGAATTTTATCATCTGGTAGGTTAAATGATACGTTGATATTATTTTCTATAAGATTTATGGCTATTTGTATTTCTGCAAGGTTTATTTTATGAACAATTTTATGGTAGTTTTCTATAATTTGAATGTTTCCCTGTTGTATGATTGTAAATCCAGCTTCAGTTTCTAACTTTTCAAGGTTAATTAAGGCTTGGCAAGGGTTTATTTGAATTAGCATTAGTACAATTATTACCTGTAAATTTTTTAAAGTTTCGTTTAATTCTAAATGGATGGATATTTTTCTATTTGAATTTATTACAATTAATTTTTTTATATTTTGGTATTTCTTTATGACGAACTGCGGCGGGGTTTTCTATAAGTATTTTATCGGTATTTGGTATTTCGAAGTTTATTCTATTTTCGTTTAATATTGATAAAATTTTATTTTTATTTTATAATAATTTGTTTTTAATAATGTTAAAATCTAGAACTTTACCGTTAATAAAGTCAATAGGTTTTGCTGCCGTTGTTGAATGAATTGTAATATTGTAAGCTTTAACAGCTTTAAGTTTTTTACTTTCAGTATCTAAATCAGGTTCAGTAAGATCTAAAATTCTAATATGCTCTAATATAGTTCCATGACCTCTTTCTATATCCGAATTTCCCGTATGGCTTCTGGGTGATGTAAAATGAACTTCAATCTCTTCTAATCTGGAAAAGTTTTTAAGGTTTAGATTATCAAATTTATTGTCGAATATAAATTTTTTTGGTTTTCCGAAAAGAGATTTTCTAAGTTTTTAAGACCTGAACTATAGTTATGCTATTTCTGTCGTTTAATTTGGATACTGTTACAAGTTTGCTAAATTTATCAATAATTGTTAAGAATATTTGTTTTTGGAAATAAAAGACATCAGCGTGAACGATTTAGTTTAACTTAGAAGGAGTTTCAGATAATTGATACTTGAATTTATTTGGATGTCTATCATATTTAACCAGATTGCAAACGTCACAGTTATTGACATAATATAAATATAAATCTTTTATTTCTGTAAAGTTATCCAATATACCGCGATCGTTAGTTTTTTCATGTACTTGTTTTATTATTTTTAATAGGTCTTCATGATTTTCAACATCTTCGGCTAGTTTTGAACATTTTACAAATTTTATTTTGCAATTATTAAAAAGTTTATAAATTGATTAAAAAGTTTATTTTAAAAAATTGAGAATAGATTGTCATTTAATTTAGTATAAATAGCTGTAGTACCTGACTTGATAAATCTTCTTAGAACGTCGTTTAAGTAAATATATAGCTTTCTGTATCTTTTAAATTTTATTGTAATTTTTCAGATTTATTCTCTACAAGGGGTATTTGAGAAAGATACTTATTAACAATATTGCCTACAATACGAATAGCATTATCCAAATTTTCGATAGCACTATGAATTACAGCTCTATCGCTCATATTATCTATAGCATAAATTTCATTGTTTTCTACATCAATTCTACTCAAAAAGTTGGCGACTTTGTTGTCTTTACCCTTTAAATATTCAATATTAAAGTCAAACTCATTCAGTTTTTTTCTCCATCTTTGGAGCTTAGAGTTAGGCTCTTTTAATGAATTTGACCAGACCAATGGTTTATGATCTGTCTTAATGGTAAATTGAACGCTGTATAAGTATGGCCTATAATATTTTGTAGACCATACGATTGAATGAAGTTCTTTTTCAATCGTACTATATTTAATCTCATGCTCATTAAGATTACGGCTCGCGAAAGAAACAGGGTGACCATTTTGCGATAAAATGGCCCCAATTGCATATTGACTCGAGTCGGTTGTTAGAGTAAATATCTGTTTGAAGTCAGGATACCTAAGAATAGGATCCTCAGTAATTAGCTGTTTTAATTTTTTAAAAGCTTCTACATATTTACTATTATTTACATTAATTTTATTATTTTTTTTCAAACAATGAGTCAACGGTTGAGCTATTTTCGCGTAATCGCGTATAAACTTACGTTAATAGCCCGTTATTCCTAAAAGGATCTTTATTGATTTTCTCGATGATGGTAAATTTAATTTTTTTATTACTTCCACTTTGGCCGCGTTAGGTTTGATACATTTGTTGGTTAAAAGGTGACCCAAATATTCAGATTCTTTTGCTAAAAATGTACATTTGTCAATTTAAATTTTTAAATTAAAATCTCTTAATTTCTCTAAATTTCTTTAAATTAAAATCTCTTAAAAAATATTTGAAATAACCTCCAAATGTTCTTGGAGTGATGTACTGAAGATGAGTATATCATCTAGATATACTACACAAGAAATATTAATGAAATCATGTAAAACGTAGTTAATCGTACGTTGGAATGTGGCAGCAGCATTCTTTAATCCGAATGGCATCCTGACAAATTAGTAGTGACCTTGAGGCGTTGAAAAAGCCGTTTTAGCTTGATCTTTTTCGTCCGCTAGGATTTGATGGAATCCCTTGGCAAGATCCAAGGTTGTCAAATATTGGGATCGACCTAATTTGTCGAACAATGAATCTATATTTGGAATTTGGTCGACAATAATTCTCCATTTTTGCTTGATCCATTTTCTTTGGAACAATCCAAATAGGTGAATTATAAGGCGAATTGCTATGCTTAATAATACCCTGGGCTAGCATATCTAATGTTTACTTTTCCACTTCTTCTTCGTGTATTTTGGAAAATCGGTATGTTTTACAATATATTGGTTGACTATTTTTTACAATTATTTGATGTTTAATTACTTTAATATTTGTTAATTTATCGCCCTCTTGATAAAATAAATCCCCATTTTTCGAAACGATTTCATTAACTTTTTTCCTCGCTTCTTCATTGAGATGGTCGGTTTTAATGTAATTAATAATCTTATTATTTTTTAAATCTGTAGAATTTATCTCATGAACATCATCATATGGACATGCGTCTTTAAATTTAGTAACTTTGTTCATAATTTTAATGGTATTATTACCAAAATCAATTTTCGCGCCAATTGCTTTTAAGATATTTTGCCCTAGTATGGTATCAATTTTTTTATTTTTTAATTTTAAGATTTTCCAAATCATATCAGCATATTGGTTGAATTCGGTTGGAACATTTGTTACTATTTCATACAAAATTTTATTTTGACCGAATAAGGTTTTAATTATTATTGGATTTTTAATTGTTTTTCTTTTAATATGTGGAAATAATGTTTCATCCATTATAGAAACAGTAGATCCCGAATCTATTAAACAATCAACTTTTGTGTTACCGATAGTAAATTCTACTATGGGTAATGAATTTTCCGAGTCACTAAATGAAAATTTTCCTCGACTTTAGGAGGATCTACTTCCATTTCGTCAGCGCTTCGGTTATTTCGGTAATTATTGGAGAAATTCCCTCTAGGATTATTACGATTATTATATTGTTGCCCATAATTATTGTTAAATTGCTATTATATTGCTATTATATTGTAATTATTATTACTATTATATTGTTGCATATTATTGTTAAAATTGTAATTGTTGTTATTATATTGTTGTTTATAATTGTTAAGATTGTTATTATATTTGTTAAATTTATTTAATCCTTTATAGTTATTATTATTATTTTTATTTTGAAACGAACCGCGATTAAAATTATTATTATTCTTATTTTCATAACTATTATAACGATTATTATTTTTATTATTAAATTTGTTGTTATTTTTATAGTTACCACGATATGGATTATTTGAATTATAACTGTTACTAGAAATTCCAGTTCATTATATATAAGGAAGGAAGTAACATTTTTTGTTCTAAGGTACATAGAATCTTGTCGATTGATTTTATTTATGAATTTCTCGAGAATACTTATTTCATTATTCTCGGGCTTAAAATCTATAGGTTTATTTATATCTAAATTATATTTAATATTTAGTTTATCTAGGATTTCATTTAGTTCAGAATAATAATGACTTACTGTGACCATTCTTATTGTATCAGCTTGTACTGATTATTGTATCGGTTAGCTGGTTCAATAACGAATCAGCTTCTTGTAAGAAGTAGCTAAGCTCGTTCGAGTTAGCTCCGACGAATGGTTCTAGAGATCTGGCCTCTGTTACAATATCCTGAAATGCCACAACCATTTTGTTTAATTTTTATAAATTTTTGAATGATAATGTAAGGTGTAATTTTATTGATATTTTTGTTGGTATAATTTTTTTTTTTTTTTTTTGATAATTTAGTTGATAATTTTTAATAAAAAAATTTTTTTATTATTTTTAGTTTTAGGTAAGTAACTCACTATTTAATATAAAAATTGCCGATGAGATTCCTTTTAATAAGGGAACGGTAAGTTTATTTTTAATTTTATTTTAACACAAAAATATATTTGTTTATCGAAATATAAAGTTTTATTTTGTTTTATTTTATTTTTCACACAAAAAAAATTTTTGTTAACCAAAAAGTTTTTTTTCTTTTTTTTGTGTTTTTTTTTTTTTATTTTGTATTAAATATTACATTAACTTTACCGTCGACATCCTACCGACTGCGCTAATTTTATACAATACGTTAATAACTTTTTATACGTATTATATAATTTCACATTAATGAGTTCTTTTCCTTTCAGCACATTAGGAGTTAGATTAAAAAAAACAATCTTATTCTTTTATGCTTATTATTCTTTTATGCTTAGTTCACAAATTTAATTTATTTATAATTTTATTTATAATGTATAATTTTATTTATAATTTATAATTTTATTCAATTTTAATTTTAATATCTTTTTAGTTCGCAAATTTATTTTATTTATAATTTCCTTTTTAATTTAAGGTGTTGATTACTTCGAGAGCTTTTTCTAACTGCCACGAGTATATTAGAAACAAAAATAATTAGCTTTTACTTTAGTTGTTAATAATTTGCATTATCATCACTTTTGCATTATTGTTATAAAACATTTACGAAACTGTACTTTTAATATCAAATAAGATTATAAGAAAAAAATTGCATTTAAAGAAAGAATTTGTTTAATAAAATTATGTTGGTTGAAAAGAATTTAGGTTGACAAGATAGATGACTTGCATGATTTATTGCTTCCCATTCACCACACGATTTTTTTTTGTTTTAAATGAGTGCTTCTAGATACCTTCAAGAGGAAGCGCTTCTCTTTTTTCCCGTTGTGATGCAATTCAATATTCATTCATATTGAAATTGTATGTATGTATGTATGTATGTATGTATTATTTAAATATAAGTAGGTACATATTTAATAATATTCCAATGGTAGGTACATATGGAATATTATTAAATATATTCCATAATGGATCCAACCACTTAAATAAAAGTAGGAACTACTTTTATTTAAACTAAAAAAATTTACTACTAAAAATAAGTTTAAACGAGGAAGAATACAGTTGCTTTTGTTAGATACCCCTGCGAACCGTTAGTATGTTCACAGCCCGTCACTCTGCTTACAATATTATTTTTTATACCCGTATGAACTATGTTCAAGGGTATGCCATTACGTTTGTGACACCTTAAAGGAGTCGAGCTAGATATAGTGTCAAAGGTATGGATCGGCTCAGAATCGAATTCTGAGTCAATTGAGCCATGTACGTCCGTCCGCACGATAACTCAAAAAATAAAGGAGCTAGGGGGCTGAAATTTTTTTTACGTCACTTTTGCAAAATTGTTAGTTTTGCTATTTAAATCCAATATTTTCGGTCGGCGGGTTCGAGTAGCTGCCATACAACTTCTATCTATATATAGAAATAACTCAGTATCTATTCAAGCTAGGTTTCTGAAATTTTGCAAATGATGATCAAGTTTTATGGCAACAACTTCTGTAAAATTTGGTTGTGCTGGTGCGGCGAGTTCGGGTAGCTGCCATACAACTTCTCCGTTTAAATGAGAATAACTCAGTATTTATTGAAGCTAGGAATCTGAAATTTAGTAAAGAGGTGTCGAGTTACATGCCAACAACTTTTGTAAAATTTGGTTGGTCTAGAGCAGCCGGTTCAGTCTTCTTGCACCTCTTGGAACCTAATGAAGCTAGGCGTCTGAAATCTTGCAAATTATGATCAAGTTTTATGGCAACAACTTCTGCAAAATTTGGTTGTGGTGGTACGACGGGTTCGGATAACTGCCATACAACTTCTCCGTTTAAATGAGAATAACTCGGTGTTTATTGAAGCTAGGAATCTGAAATTTAGTTAAGAGATGTCGAGTTACATACCAACAACTTTTGTAAAATTTGGTTGGTCTAGAGCAGCCGGTTCAGGCTTCTTGCACCTCTTGGAACCTAATGAAGCTAGGCGTTTGAAATCTTGCAAATGATGATCAAGTTTTATGGCAACAACTTCTGTAAAATTTGGTTGTGCTGATGCGGCGGGTTCGGGTAGCTGCCATTCAACTTCTCCGTTTAAATGAGAATAACTCAGTATTTATTGAAGCTAGGAATCTGAAATTTAGTAAAGAGGTGTCGAGTTACATGCCAACAACTTTTGTAAAATTTGGTTGGTCTAGAGCAGCCGGTTCAGGCTTCTTGCACCTCTAGGAACCTAATGAAGCTAGGCGTCTGAAATTTTGCAAATGATGATCAAGTTTTATGGCAACAACTTTTGTAAAATTTGGTTGTGGTGGTGCGGTGGGTTCGGGTAGCTGCCATACAACTTCTCCGTTTAAATGAGAATAACTCGGTGTTTATTGAAGCTAGGAATCTGAAATTTAGTTAAGAGGTGTCGAGTTACATACCAACAACTTTTGTAAAATTTGGTTGGTCTAGAGCAGCCGGTTCAGGCTTCTTGCACCTTTTGGAACCTAATGAAACTAGGCGTCTGAAATCTTGCAAATGATGATCAAGTTTTATGGCAACAACTTCTGCAAAATTTGGTTGTGGTAGTGCGACGGGTTCGGATAGCTGCCATACAACTTCTCTTTTTAAATGAAAATAACTCAGTGTGCGTCCGCACGATAACTCAAAAAATAAAGGAGCTAGGAGGCTGAAAATTTTTTTACGTCACTTTTACAAAATTGTTAGTTTTGCTATTTAACTCCAGCATTTTCGGCCGACGGGTTCGAGTAGCTGCCATACAACTTCTTTCTTTAAATGGAAATAACCCAGTGTCTATTCAATCTAGGTATCTGAAATTTTGCAAATGATGATCGAGTTTTATGGCAACAACTTCTGCAAAATTTGGTTGTGGTAGTGCGACGGGTTCGGATAGCTGCCATACAACTTCTCTTTTTAAATGAGAATAACTCAGTGTCCGTCCGCACGATAACTCAAAAAATAAAGGAGCTAGGAGAGTGACATTTTTTTTACGTCACTTTTGCAAAATTGTTAGTTTTGCTATTTAACTCCACCATTTTCGGCCGCCGGGTTCGAGTAGCTGCCATACAACTTCTTTCTTTAAATGGAAATAACCCACTGTCTATCCAATCTAGGTATCTGAAATTTTGCAAATGATGATCGAGTTTTATGGCAACAACTTCTGTAAAATTTGGTTGTGATGATATGACAGGTTCGGATAGTTGCCATACAACTTCTCTTTTTAAATGAAAATAACTCAGTTCTATTGAAGCTAGCTATCTGAAATTTAGTGAAAAAGTGTCGAGTTGCATGCCAAAAACTTTTGTAAAATTTGATTGGTCTAAAGCAGCCGGTTCAGGCTTTTTATATTTCTTGGAGCTTAATGAAGCTAGGCGCTATAGATTCGGGTAGCAATCATACAACTCCACAATTTACATAAATATATCTCTGTAGTTCGGTACTAAAACATCAGAATTTTTTTAAAAGATGATCAAGTTTTATAGAAACAGGATATGTTACGTTCATACGGGTATCCCAGAGTTGAGACAGTCTACTCTACTGCACTCTTCCTCGTTTAATACATATTTTAGTATATTAAAATAATTTGGGTGAATTTTATAATTTCTAGAACTATGGGTTGTACATATATTGAAACTATATGTTTATACATTCTTCAAAAGCAGATTCTAACCTTCACATAACGATTATGAATTCAAAACTTTTTCAAATATTCTATAGTACCATTTAATACTAAAATGTACATTAAATTACAAAATAGTAAATATAATTTTGAATATTATATTAAATTAATGCGCATATAGTATATTTATATTGTTATAAGTATATCGCCATACATTGCAATATTTCTTTAAAAATATTTCTATTCATAGAATAATTTCTTATAAGTACAATAAAATACATACATATATGTATGTAAATACAGCGCTATATTATATACATATATATCTTATCATTCATTCATCAGTGACATATACGATATGTAAATAAACATGATATTATATAAGTATGTACGTATATCAATATCATATAAATAATAAAAATTCTTCAAGCAACCGTTATGTTGTTTATTTATTTACATTTTTTTGTACTACGCATTATATCCTCAACAATTTCAAATTATCGAGTAAAACAAAATGCAAAAAATTCGTTAAAGAAATTTGTTAGAAAATTTGAAAAAATGAAGTAACACTTTCGTTAATTATAAAGTAAAGCTATGTTATTAAAAAAATTTGTTAACAGAAATAGGAGTATAATGTTGAAGCTTTAATTTTTATGTATTACTTCAAAAAACTTTTAACAGGTGTATAAGTTACAGGTGTTTAAAAATAGGAAATTTTCAGTTTTTGACCCCTTACAGCTCCTAAACGGCGAGTGATACAAAAAAAATGTCTGAAATGACTCATATTTATTTTCAAAGATCTAACTTATGTCAAAGTTTTCAATTTAAACCGTTTAGAAGATAGAAGGGTTAAAGGATTTTGCAATAATTCAGTTTCGGGTAACGGTAAATTACGACACCGTATAGCACAAGTATATATTTATTTTATACATGTTTGTAAAGCTTATAATAGCACCTATCGTTTGAAATTTCAGAATAAGGTTAAATAAAAATCTGCGAAATTTGAGGTTCATGTTTCTTTTTTATTCCAGCGATTTACTTTTATATTATAACAGTCCAAAATGCTTGCACTGGCAATGCACTTTTATATTATAACAGTCCAAATAGCTAAAGTTTTGCAATCAATTTTATTTTATACTTTTTAGTTTTAAAAGAAACATAATTTGAATTTAAAAAAAAGACGGGATATTTTTCATTCACACATACATTATTGTTTCTGATATAAAATACGTTTTAAAATTTTATACCAAATGATTAAGAAAATTAAGAGACGTTAAATCGATTCCATTACAGCAAGAGTAAAAATTTTTTATTCCCGTAATCATAAATAATGAAAGTACCTCGAAGGGTAAAATATGTACTAAAATACTGTGATTATAAATATTACAATCCAATTTTAGTTGAAGCAACATTTCTAACACGTACGTATGAAAATTATATATGTACATAAATGTATTTTACTGTATATTTCTATAAGTAGTATATCGTATATCCAAATAAACATCTAACCTTGAACACCTACCTACCTAATCGCTTAATAAGATCATGCAGTAAAAAATGTTGACAAATATCTTGATTTAAATTATAAACAAATGGAGCGGAACAAAATAATTTAGAAAATTAGTTTAACATAATATTATGTACGTACATACATACTTACATACGTAGTTTTAATTTTTTGTTTTGACAAAATTTTGTTTGTAAATCATAATTCGTAATGCGCAAAAGCATAATTTTGAAATGATCTTTACTTTTTATATTCTTTACTATGTATATATATACAAAAAAATATTATGTATGTATGTAGTTTGAATTTGGCAATTGGAATTTGAATAAAATTTTATATGTATACCTATATACACAAAATACATAATAAATGTTCCTAAATAAAACACATAAAACATTAATTTTTAACGCCATGCATATTCAATATGCAATAAAGAATGTTGACAACAAATATTCTGATTTAAATCCTAAACAAATGTTTTAAAACAAAATAATTTAGCAACATAAAAATATTGTACCTATGTATATATTTTGTGTTTTGCTAAATCCTAATACAAAACACATGTGTACATCAAGATTGATTGAACTAAATTATTATAGGAGGAAAGATCAAATAATATGTGTATATTATACATAAAATTTTATTAAAAAAATGTTGATGAATACAGTTAACAAAAAAAAAAACAAGGTAGAATGTAAACCAACGGTTTTTAAAAGCGCACATTTCCAAAACTCAATGCAAACTATTTAAAACTGTGACTTACACAAAAATTTGAAAATTTCATGTAATAAGAAAAAATGTGAAAAGAGGACATTTTTGAAATTTTGAGGGCCCGTAAGTCCGGAATCCTATATAACTAAGAAAAGCCGTTAACACACGTAAAAATATATTATTGAACCTTTAATTTTCATGTCTTGCCGAAGAAAAATTTGTACAGGTGTCTAAGTTACAGGTGTCTAAAAATAGCAAATTTTAAATTTTTGAGGCGCAATAACTCTTAAAGAGGGGCTGTTACCAAAAAATTTTCTGAGAAAACTTATACTAATTTTAAAAGTTCTTTCTTGTCTCAAAATTTCAGGTTCCTATCTAAAGGGGTGCCGGAGTTATGAAAAAAAAAATTTAATGCAAAATGTGGTTTTCACATAACGGTAAATTTAAATCGTAAATTACAAAATATTACATAATTTTGATATTGTTTTATATAGATAATAAAATTTTCGATCTTCTGGTGGTTTTAGATTACAAAACTATTACGCAGAGCCCGAGATATATACATCTGAAAATGGGGCTTTTTCGCAATTTTGAAGAGCTGAAACTTTGGAACCCTTTACAACTAAAATAAACCTTTAACACACGTAAAAATATATTATTGTAGCTTTAATTTTTATATCTTGCAGAAGTAAAATGTGTACGGGTGTTTAAGTTACAGGTGTTTAAAAATAGCAAATTTTCAATTTTTAAGCCCTAATAGCTCATAAACACGGCGTGGCCCGAAAAATTTTTCTGAGCAAACTTATACTAATTCTAAAAGTTCTTTCTTGCCTCAAAATTTCATGCTTCTATCTAGAAGCGTGCCGGAGTTATGGAAGTAGAAAAATCATGCAAAATTTGGTTTTCACATAACGGTAAATTTAAATACTAAATTTAAAAAAATTGTATAATTTTGATATTAATTTACAAAGATAAAAGAAATACCTGTCGAATGACGTTTTCAGATTGAAAAAATCTTAAGCGGAACATAAGATATATGCATTTACAAATAGGGCTTTTTCAAAGTTTGAGGGCCTGTAGCTCCGTAATGCGGGGTGCTACATGAAAAAGTTGTTCCACAAAATTATTTTTTTTATGAGACCTACCCATAGTTAAAAGTTTTTTTCTCTATCTTTAACGGTGTAGAAAAATAATTTAGCAACATATATAAAAATATTGTATGTATTGTGTTTTGCTAATACAAAAAAAACACCATATGTGCAATGGACATCAATACTATCAAAAATAATATAAACTACAAGGATGTCGCATGTAGAACATGTATATTGTATATTGTATATTGTAATATTGCATGTATATTGTAATTTGAACGAACTATATAAATACTATAAATTAGTTACAATGGAATTTTAACTAATTGAAAAAACACTAGCATTCTCGTATGTATAAGTATATAAGTGTATGTGCATAAGTTCATATATTTTATATTAAGCTACTTAGAATTTTAATATGTATTTTTTCTATGTGCAATGATCGACTATTGAATATTGAGATTTTCCATATAGATTTTGTCAAATAATAATTAATGTTATATCAATACAATTATATGCAAAAATTTTCTGTGTATGTAGGCGGAAATTTTCTGTGTATATGCTTAGGTACCTAAATAAAATTATTAGTTACAAGTGCGTTAAAGTGTAAAGCAAATTTAAATTTTAAATCAAAAAATAAATTATTTGAAATAGTTAAAAAATAGTTGTTTCAGTTATTTAAAATGAATAGGAAAAATGGAACAAAATGTACTTTAAGTCACTGTCTTAAATCTCAGAAAACGCACCCAAATATCAAAATTTTCAAATTTCCGCCAGCTGAAACTGAAATGGGAAATATATGGCGCGAACTGTGTGGTATTGATAGTGATAAAATCAACATTTTTCTATGTCGAGATCATTTCCAAGCTGAAGATATAGGAAAAAAGTACCTAAAAAGACACTTTATTCCTTCTTTATTTTTGAGCATGATTGCGGAAGAAGAAAGCGATGTACTAACTTTAAACGAAATAGGTAAGTTAGAATCTCCTGATAAAATTCGGTTCAAATCTTCCAGCCCTATGGGTGTTTGCTCCTTTTGTTTGAAAAATTTACAAAACTGTGAAAAATACCGTTCAAAATGCAACAGATATGAAAAAAAATATAATAGTTTAATTTTAAAGTTACCTTACGTAACTTTACAAGAGCCAAAGCCAAGAGCCAAGCCAAACAAGAAATAAATAAATTACAAAGGCAAGTTAGAAAATTGAAAATCATTTCTCCGAAGATTAAAAGAAATCAAGTTTCAAATATGATAGACAACTTAGAAATTAATAAAAATTCCAAAACTTTTGCAAAAATGTTAGTAAAAAGTAAAAATGGTCGAATGCAATGGGGTGAAGAAGAAAAAACTATTGCACAAAATATTTTTTATAGATCCCAATCTGGTTATAACTTTTAAAGAGAGGGACTATTATTAAATTTACCCCAAAAAGCATCTTTGTATAGATGGTCACCGGTAAAAAACTTACAGCCAGATATAGAAAATACCGCTTTACAATTTCTTAAAAATAAAGTAAACGAAATGAATATTAATTGCCGAGAAGCAGTTTTAGTCTTCGATGAAATCGCTATACGAAGAGAATTGCATTATAATGGAGTTTTAGATTTAATTGATGGTGTTGAAGATTTAGGTTTCCAACAAAATGGGGTCATTGGAAAGCCAGTTTGTGTTTTTATGGTAAGGGGTTTAATAGAAAATTGGAAATTTATTTTGAACTATTTTGTAACAGAAACTAATATAAAAGGTGCAGCGTTAAATTTATTAACACACGAAAATTTAGAACTCTGTTGCAAATTAGAACTAAATATAAGAGCTATTGTGTGTGACCAAGGCTCCAATAATAGAAATTGTTTTTCACAACTTGGAGTGACGATAGAAAACCCATATTTCATATTTCGCGGAATAAATGTATATTGCTTATTTGATTTTCCTCACCTTATTAAAACTTTACGTAACGTTTTTATAAAATCGGATATAATTACACCGGATGGTATAGTAAGTTTTGATGTTATACGAGAATTGTGGGAACTTGAAACATTTTCTGTAACAAAAATGTGCCCCAAACTGACAGAAAAACATATCTACCCTAATGACTTTGATAAGATGCGTGTTAAATACGCAACACAGACTTTTAGTAAATCAGTTTCTGCTGGTTTAAAAACATTAAACGGAAATGAAAAAATTTAAAAAAAATTCTTTCGAAATAGCTCAAGCGACATCAAGCTTTATTAAAAAGATAGATAGAATATTTGACTGTATGAATAGCGGATCACTTTATGACAAGAATGTTTATAGACAGGCTCTAAAAAAAGATAATAATGTTTTCAATTACATAAAAGAATTCTTAACTTATTTCAAAAAAATTTCGTTGAAAAAGAAAACTAAGGTTTATTGTTTGAAAGGAATTCAGCAAACCTTAAATGGAACTATTCAACTCAGTGAAAATTTATTTAATAGTAATCCTGACGTAAACTTCTTACTTACAAAACGTTTAAATCAAGATTTGATTGAAAATTTATTTTCACAAGTTCGAGCAAAAGATGGCAATAATAGGAAACCATCTTTATACGAGATTAATTTTTTATTAGCAAAAATAATATCTTCAAATTTATTCCAATTTAGTAAAACGAGTAACTGCGAAGAAGATAATGAACCCATGCTTGAAATAAATATACAAGAAGAATATACTTATGAAAAAGTAAGAAATTTAGAATACGCAGATTTAGATATTGATATTAAAAACATGTTACGAGAAATAGATTCCAACCATTATCAAATTTTTGAAGAAGAAGTTATAACTAATTTGAATATTGCCACTGAATTACCTTCAATGAGATATTTTATTGGTTTGTTATTTTTAAAGTTCTCTCTAAAATAAATTGTATTAAATGTTCTGACGTAATGAGAAAGAAAGATGAAGTTCTTACTTGTCCCTCAGAACTTCTAATTTTTGTCAAAAATTATTCTGAGAATTCAGATTTTGGAAATTTGTTTGCTCCGTCTGACTTAATTTTTAAAATTTGCAAATTACATATTTTAATTTTTGATCACTTCTTTAAGACCAAAAAGGAAATTAGATTTATTAAAAACATAATAATTGAACATTGTATCCTGGCCACAGAAAAAGAAAATGAAACATGGTTAAAAAAGAGGGGGCCTGTTACAATCATAAAATTAAAATTCTTGATTTTTTAATTCTAATCTTACTCAGAAAACACTGTAGTTGGGCAATACCAAAAGCTGCAAGAACCAAACATCCTAGGTTGGAAGTTTTGATAAGCTAAAAATGGTAATTTTTATTTATTATTTATCCGTATTAAAATACATTGTTTTTACTCTAATTTTTCCGTTACTAAAAATACTATTATTTATTAATCTTTCTTTTCATGATATATCTATTAACGAGCAAAATGGTTGTGGTACCTTTGTATGTCAGAAGTCAGTTTTAATAATCATATTTTAATTTCAAGCTTCTTTTTAGTAAATTTTAATTATTGTAGTATTTAATATTTTTTTATATAGTCTGAATTGTTTATGTTACTATTATGTTTTTCTATAATTTATTTTTATTTTTTTGTTTAATATGTGTTATTTGTTTTGTTTTATATTATTTGAATTATTAACTTCTTAATTTTTTCTTTATAACAGTAACTTTGGTTATTTTAGTTACTTATGTACCTACATGAATAGGTACTTAAATGAATTCTTGATGTAAATGAATTTTTATTTTGTTATTTAAGTAATAAAAAGAGGGGTTTTTTATGCTAATTGGAAAATTCGTTTTTATAAATTTAAAACAAATGTTAAGGTTTTCCACTTGGCTTTTCCCTTCTAAAATCAACTTTAGTCTTTTATTTCTTAACAATAAATAAATAATATTATATTATAGTTCTTTTCTTAATAGATATAAATTTTCTTCAAAAATATAACAATTTTTAAAAAACCAATTGAATTTTATAACATCTGTCCAAAAACGCAATTTTAATTTAACATACTGAATATTTATTTACATATGTACATATGTACATACCTACGTACATACATACTCTATCAAATTTCATTAAAATCATTAAAAAAAGAATATCATTCAAAAATTTCAATTTTTAAATGATGTGTGTATCATTTAAATCTATACTGAAACAAGATCAGAAACATTTGAAATATGTAAATTAACATAGTTTTTATTTTGATTTTTATTGCAGCATTGTTTCTAGTAAAACAAAGTTCATACCTAGTAAAAATGATATTGAAATTAAAATACATAAAATGTTGCTACTTTACTATATAAACGTAGGAACATGTTACTATAAATCAAAGATTATCGCAACATCCTTTATTTTTTTCTTCTATATGCAACACCTTCATGTTTATATTAATTTTGATACTATACTATTATAGGAGAAAAGATCAAAAATATATTGCGTGTGTTTTGTATGCATGAATTTAGAGATAAAAATTTAAGTTTTAAATTCATATATAAAAAATATATACATATTTTATTCAAAAAATGTTGATGTAGATAGTTAAAAAAAGAAAAAGTTGCATGTGAACTGGATTCGAACAACATGACCCCCAATTTTGAAACCTGTACACTTTCCTCTGCACCATACAACACTTACAAATGTTGCTAACAGATTACGAAGTAATAAAAAGGGTGACAGAATGACAAATAAATAAATAAATAAATAAATTAACCGACACCGGCGAGTTAATATAAGCATATAAAATACAAATATTTTAGACTTACAAAATGATAAAACATCTTCTGTGATTTACCAAAATGGAGAAACTAGTACTAATATAGTAGAATTTGAAATGCATGAACCGCCATATTTTAGAAGACCTTCAAAAGATGATGATATTAGTCCAGCTTGTCCGATATGTTTCTCTAATCAAAAATTATGCGAAAAATACAAAAAAATTAATTCAAATTTAATAAAACAAAATAGAAAATTAAGAGAAAAATATAGAAGGATAGTTTTGCCTGAAATAAACATTCCCTGTATTTCATCTATTTAACTGGGTTCCATATAAAAATTTCCAACCAGGAATTAATTCCGGACTATTAGATGAATACAGAGAAGATGACTTCACTCTAGTCGAAAAAGAAAATACAGGTAAATAATGAAATTAAAAATATGAAATATGCAATTGAAAAATTTAAAAATATGATAACTCTGATTAGGCTATTCTTGTCTTTGATGGAATTAAATTAAAACAAGGTAGAATGTAAACCAACGGTACCTAAAAATTATTTCATTTGTTTACATTTATAATATATTTAAAATTGGACATGGTTGCAAGGGAAAATAGGATTTGTGCAGGATTTGTATCCTCTGAATTAGAGATTAGAGATTTCGATACGGTCTTCTGGCGATTAGATTGTAAAACTATTTCGTAGAGCCTGAGACAACTGAAAATAGGGCTTTTTTGCAATTTTGAGGGGCTGTAACTCTGGAACCCTATACTACTAAAAGAAACCTTTAACACACTTAAAACATATTACTGTAGCTTTAATTTTTATATCTTGGCGAAGTAAAATGTGTACAGGTGCCTAAGTTAAAGGTGTTTAAAAAGAGCAAATTTTAAATTTTTAAGCCCTAATAGCTCATAAACAGGGGGTGGCCCAAAAAAAATTTCTAAGCAAAATTATACGAATTCTAAAAGTTCTTTCTGCTCTCAAAATGTCAGTCCCTAATTAAAGTCCCTATTTAAAAGTGTTCCGGAATTATAGGGATAGAAAAATCATGCAAAATTTGGTTTTTACATAACGGTAAATTTAAATACTAAATTTAAAATAATTCTAAAAATCTGATATTAATTTTCAAAGTTAAAAAAAATACCTGTTGAATGACGTTCTCAGATTGAAAAAATCTTAAGCAGAACATGAGATATATGCATTTAAAAATAGGGCTTTTTCAAAGTTTGAGGGGATGTAGCTCCGTAATTGGTGGGGCTGCATGAAAAAGTTGTTCCACAAAATAAATTTTTTTATGAGACCTACCCATTTTTTCTCTATCTTTAATGGTGTAGACAGATGCATGGAGGGACAGAGTGAAACTAATAAGCACATTTTTTAAATTTTTTTTGGAAATGTGCTAAAAAGCACTTATATATAACCATACAAAAGATATTATTTCTGTATTTTGAGGAATTTTCGACTGCTAATGATTGGATGTGAAGTAGCGAGTTTAATAAAATATAATAATGAAATTGCCCATCTATAAATATTGATGTTGGAGCTGTAGTTTGTGGTCAAGGACTAAATAATATAAAAACTTTAAAAAGATAAAAACTTTTTAGAAGATAACGACAAGATCCACCCAAGTCAACCGTTTTTTATCATAAATCTTAAAAAATGTATTTTTTTTTTTGATACTCCACACTTATTTAAACATTTTAGAAATTGTTTAATTACATCTGACATAATACCTAATAGCATTGCAAGTTGGACCCCAATTATGGAATTATATTAATTAGAATGTGCTCAAGCTACTAAAATGACACTAAAACTAACACATAAATACCCGATTGAAAAAGTGAAAGTATCTGTCGCTACACAAATATTTAGCTCTTAAATTAGTGGCTGATGCTAACTTCTTCAAAAAACAAGTAAATGTAACAGTAAGTCGATGCAACCGACTTATTAATACCCTAGACTTGAATAATTCGAATTAAATTAAAAATCCATAAGTTTTTTTGGTACCTGCTTGAACTTCTTCCCTTTTCTGTCTTATTGAACTCGAATTTTAGGAACGTAAAAGAGGCATCCACTTGGGATATGCTTGACACCTTTGTAAAAAATTTTAAGTTTCTATTTTTATTAATTTCGAAGATTGTTAGTCCTTGGGAGGTGTGTGCCAGGTACCCGAATTGCCACTCCAATTCATCGAATCCATCTCAGGAACATAAAGAAAACATGCAAGAACATTATTGTACTAAATTTAAAGGTTCTACTTTTGTTGGTTTTGGAGATGTGCTCGTCCGGAAGTATCCAAAATACGAACCCATGGTTTAAATTCTTTCAAATGTCAGTTTCCAATTTTACAGAAAAGGAAACATAACAGAACACCTTTGTACTAAAAATAAAAGTTCTATCTTTGTTGGTTGTGGAGATATACTCGTTTACTCTGGGGCTCGTCCGGAAGCTTCCAAGATCCCAACCCATGGACCAAATCCTCACAAATTTCAGAAACATAAATCAAACATGAAGGAACACCATTCTGCCTAATTTAAAGGTTATATCTTTGTTGCTTTTGGAGATAATATCATTTGCTCTGAGGCTTGTTCGGAAGCTTCCAAAATCCGAATCCAAGGATCAAATCCTCTCAAATTTCAGAGACCTAAATCAAACATGAAAGAACACCATTCTGCCAAATTTAAAGGTTATATCTTAGTTGGCTTTGGAGATAATCCCATTTTCTCTGGTGCTCGTTTGGAAGCTTCCAAAATCCAAACCCATTGACCAAATCCTTTTAAATTTCAGAGACATAAATCGAACGGGAAGGAACGTCATTGTACAAAATTTGAAGGTTCTATCTTTGTTGATTTTGGAGATAATCTCGTTTACTCTGGGGCTCGTTCGGAAGCTTCCAAAATCCAAACCCATGGACCAAATCCTCTCAAATTACAGACACCTAAATCAAACATGAAAGAACACCATTCTGCCAAATTTAAAGGTTATATCTTTGTTGTTTTTGGAAATAATCTCATATGCTCTGGGGCTCGTTCGGAAGCTTCCAAAATCCAAACCTATGGACTATATCCTCTTAAATTTCAGAGACATAAATCAAACGGGAAGGAACATCATTGTAAAAAATTTAAAGGTTCTATCTTTGTTGGTTTTGGAGATAATCTCGTTTGCTCTGGGGCTCGTTCGGAAGCTTCCAATATACGAATCCATGGTTCAAATTCTTTCAAATGTCAGTTTCCAATTTTATAGAAAAGGAAACATAACAGCACACTCTTGTACTAAAAATAAAGGTTCTATCTTTGTTGGTTGTGGAGATATACTCGTTTGCTCTGGGGCTCGTTCGGAAGCTTCCAAGATCACAACCCATGGACCAAATCATTTCAAATTTCAGAGACTGAAATAAAACATGAAAGAACACCACTCTGCCAAATTTAAAGGTTATATCTTAGTTGGTTTTGGAGATAATCCCATTTGCTCTGGTGCTCGTTCGGAAGCTTCCAGAATCCGAACCCATGGACCGATTTTGTTCAAATTCAAACTTAGCCTTCCTTTCGTGATTAGTAACCTACTATATAAATTTCATCAAGATAGCTTCATTAGTTTTTGAGTTATCGTGCGAACGGACGGACGGACGGACATCGTTAAATCGACTCAGGAGGTGATCCTGATTCAGAATATACATACATGTCCATATCTAACTCGCTTCCTTTTGGTGGTTACAATCACCATATCAAAGTTAATATACCCTATACTTTAGGTGTAGGGTATAAACAAATAAAATACAAAATGAAATTTATAACGATATAAAAAATGATCAAGTTTTGGAAAATTCGTTTGAGGCATTACAATTTGAAAACATTTGTCTTTCATCATTAAGCTACACAATAGGTTACGTTTTATTTAAAAATGTTTCAAAAACGATGAAAAATACAGTTGCCTTTGTCAACTCTTAGATACCCGTACGAACCGTATGCCCATAGCCTGTCACTCTGCTTATAATATTATTTTTTTAATTTTATAATTTAATATTTTAAAATAATTTGGGTGAGTTTTATGTCTAGAACTATGGTTTGTACATATATTCAAACTATATGTATATACATTCTTCAAAAGCAGATTCTAACCTTCCACATAACGATTATCAATCCAAAACTTTTCCAAATATGATATACTTAGTACTATTTAATACTAAGCGGCAAATATATATATACTATACATATGTATTATATATCATTCATTCATCAGTGACATTTACGATATGTAAATAAACATGAGATATAAAGTATATGTATATATTAATATCATATAAATGTAAATTCTTCAAGCAACCGTTATATTTTTTATTTATTTAATTTTTTTTGTACGCATCATCGTCAACAATTTTAAATTATCGAGTAAAAAAAAATGCAAAAAAATCGTTAAAAAATTTGTTAAAAAAATTAAGTCACACTTTCGTCAATTTTAAAGTAACCTCATATTATTAAGAAAAGTTGTTAATAGAAATAAAGATATAATGTTGGAGCTTTAATTTTTGTATATTACTTTACTTTTGTAAATTTGAACAGGTGTTTACTTCAAAAAAATTTGGACATTTGGACAAACAAATTTTTGACCCCATGCAGTTCCAAAACGGAGGGCGATACAAAAATATTTTCTGAAATGACTTATACTTTCAACAATCTAACTTCTCTCAAAATATCAAGTTTCAAACTTAAACCGTTTGGAAGATAGAAGGAATCAAGAATTTTGCAAATTTGAGTTTTGCATAACGGTAAATTAAGACACCATATGCCACAAGTATATACTTATTGTATATATATTTTTAAAGCTAATAAAAGCAGTAATCGTTTGACGTTGTTGTGTAAAGGTATATTTTCAAATTGAAAGGTATATTTTCAAACCTACAAATTGTTGTAAAAATATGTTGTAATTTCAAGACTCTAGCTTTCTTAGTTTTTGAGTTGGTTAGTTCTTGCTGACGAACGAACAAAGCTTAATCGACTTAGAATTTGATTCTGATCCGATCCATACCTTTGAAGGTATATCTAGCTAGCTTACTTCGATGTTACGTCGACAAACGGAGGAGCAATTTTAATATACCCGATCCTTATCGTACGGGTATAATAACTTGCGAAAAATATAAAGAAAACGTAACAAAAAGTAATTTAGATAAAAATATTATGTTATGCGCCAGTTATAGCTATCATTGAAATGCTTCCGGAAAAAACGTTTCATTGAAAACTTTTCCGTATAGGCGATTATAGCAATCAGAGAAAACTGTCAGTTAAATTATTTGTCAAATGGCAAATGACAATAATGAAGGAAAGAATAAAATAAATGTAATTTAAATTTAAAATTTTGTTAGCGTTATTTCGATGTTTGCAAAATTATATTAATTTATATTTTATTATTTTTATTTAATTAATTATTATTGGTAGAAAATAAAACTAATAAAGAATAAAAAAGATTTTTTTATTTAATAATAACATTGGCTGAATTGAGAAGAATAAAAAAGTATACATACAATTTCTAGAAGTAATTTTTAATTTTTTTTGAAATTTCCATTTTAAAACAAAAAATTTTAAAACTAAACTTAAACAAAATAATAAAAAACAAAATTTAAGTCTAAACTCATTCAAATACAAAATTATCATGAAATATATCAAGAATTGCATCAGAATTTTTTTCAATGACAAACTGAAATGGGAGAAATGAAATATATGTCATTGGAACAATTTTGTTTCATTAGCAAAATCATTGATCAGTTGTTCAAGAAAATAATTACCAATCCGGAAAATGATAAAATTGATTTTTTTTTTAAATATTTAACTTAAAATTTAAAAATTCGTAGCAGAAAAAATTAGATTTGCATTGAAATAATTAA
This sequence comes from Poecilobothrus nobilitatus, assembly GCA_947095535.1. NCBI lineage: Eukaryota > Metazoa > Arthropoda > Insecta > Diptera > Dolichopodidae > Poecilobothrus > Poecilobothrus nobilitatus. The sequence goes on along the minus strand of OX352774.1, from coordinate 165,344,922 downwards.
ACTTAAATAGAATTGTACTGAAATTTTGTAGAATGTACTGAATGTATTTTACTCTTTTGATTGTATTGAATTTAATACAATTATATTGAAAATACCATGATGGAATTCTCAAAAAAGATTACTACGATTTACGACTTAATAAAAAGCAAGTACAGGGTTTTCCAATTTGAGTTTTGATTAAATAAAAAACAGTTGAATTTCCTTAACAATTAGTGTATTGTTTTTTGAAAAGAAATCATATCTCTCAAATTGGAAAACCCTATATTAAAAAGAAAAAAAAAAAATATGTAAATACATAGAAAGTAGTGTAAAAAAATGCATATGTGGTCCGAAATTTGTATAAGCTGTATTTCATAAACTACCACCTCGATTAAAGGTTAATATTATTCTTCTCCTCTCTTCATTTTTACTAATGATGCGTAAACCATGTAAATCAGCCCAGTAGTTTTCTCTGAAAAGGCACCCAAAAAACAATGCTGGAGTATTTATATAATGATGATGATGATTTTATTCATTCTAGTTATAAATAATATTACAATTCATTAACATAAAATTTAAAAATGTTTACAATAAAACAATTTTTAAAATACAAAGAAAAGATTAGTTATCTGTATGCTGTGCTGAATGTGTTATAAACCGAATAAACGAGAAATGTTAAATATAATGTTACATTTATAATGCGCTACGTTGTAAACACAATAAATTACAATAAAAGAAAAGTATATAATAATATAAATTATAATGAAAGATTTTAAGTTAATATAAATTACAATAAAAGAAAAAATAGTGCGTTGTAAATAAAATTAGTAATACAGAAATTAACTTAAATGGACATAATAATAAAACGGAACTCTATAATAGTAAAAATAGTAATATCAAAACTCATAAAATAAAAATAAAAAAAAACATTTTTAGTTACATTCCTAAAATATGGTCTACAAATAGTGCTATTTCCATAAAAAATATTGGTAAAAACAATAATTCACCTGGTGAAATTATTAAAAACAGTGATAATTATAATTTTATTTTTCTACTTCTTCTTTTGGCTCTACAGCTCGATGTGAGCTTTGGCCTTCTTCACAACATCTCTCCACGCATCACGATCTTGAGCAACATTTTTCCAATTTATAATTTGAAATACTCGAGCGTCATTTTCAATATTATTGAGCCATTTCATGCGTGCCCTGCCTCTAGTTCCTGCCTCTGCCTCTAGTTGGGGGGGCTGTAGCTCCGTAACGGGTCGGGCTACAGAAAAAAGTTGTAAATAATAAAATTAATATTTTTATGATATCTATCAGTTAAAATTTCATGGCTTTATTTCAAAAAAAAGGTGGGGATCTAGAAGTTAGGTGTTCGAGAGCTACCCGAAGTGTTGGTCGGATCTCAACCAAAAAAAATAGGGAACCTACAAATTGTTGTAAAAATATTTTGTAATTTCAAGACTCTTTACTTTCTTAGTTTTTGAGTTGGTTAGTTCTTGCTGACGAACGGACAAAGCTTAATCGACTTAGAATTTGATTCTGATCCGATCCATACCTTCGAATGTATATCTAGCTAGCTTACTTCGATGTTACGTCGACAAACGAAGGAGCAATTTTAATATACCCGATTCTTATCGTACGGGTATAATAACTTGCGAAAAATGTAAAGAAAACGTACCAAAAACAAATTTAGATAAAAATATTATGTTAGGCGCCAGTTATAGCTATCATTGCAATGCTTCCGGAAAAAACGTTTCATTGAAAACTTTTCCGTATAGGCGATTATAGCAATCAGAGAAAACTGTCAGTTAAATTATTTGTCAAATGGCAAATGACAATAATGAAGGCAAAATAAAGTAAATGTAATTTAAATTTAAGTTTTGTTAGCGTTATTTCGATGTTTGCAAAATTATATTAATTTATATTTTATTATTTTTATTTATTTAATTATTATTGGTAGAAAATGGAACTAATAAAGAATAAAAAAAGATTTTATAATGAAATTGGCTGAATTGAGAAGAATAAAAAAGTATACATACGTTTTCTAGAAGTAATTTTTATTTTATTTTTTTTTTTGAAATTTATATTTTAAAACAAACATTTTTAAAACTAAACTTAAACATCTCATACGAGGCCTGCTCTCTAGTTCTTCTTAGATCAGGTTTGAGATTGAAAGCTCTTCTTTGTGCCCGGCTTTCACTCAATCACATCATATGCCTGGCCCATTGTAGTCTTTGTGCCTAGGCAAATCTGACGAAATCTTCTTGTTTAATAAATTCATCCAGTTTGGCATTGTTTCTTCTTATATATTCGCCATTTTCCATCCTGCTGGCGCCAAAAATTTTTTATGAGAATTTTCTTTTCAAAACTCTTAGGTTATTTTGGTCTGCTGCAGTTAACGTCCATATTTCGCATCCATATCTAACTACTGGTCGGATTATAGTTTTGTATATTATCAGCTTTGTTTGCCTTGACAACAATTTGGGCTGGAACAACTTTTTATTTGCAAAGCAGCTTCTATTACCAGCCTGTATTCTCTCACATATGGAGAGATGTATACTGTTGTTGCTACATACTGTTGCGGCTAGCTACGCGAAGCTTGAAACCCCTTCAAAATTGTACTTGCTGATAGTTATGCTTTGGGGACATTTTCTGTGTTTTTCTCTTGAGATTTTTAAGTATTTTGTCTTTGTTTCGTTTATTTCCAAGCCAATTCTCTTTATTTCTCGTTCAATTTCAGTGAATTGCTTCAACCATGTTTCAACCAGTCATATAAATTCGTTTTATACAAAAATTTTGTGTGAAAAATGTGAAGATGAAAAAGTTAGTTGTTCGAGAGCAAGCCGAAGTTTTGATCGGATCTCAACCGAAAAAATACGGAACAAAAATATAGTTTATCCAAATATAGTTTATGTTGATTTCAAGACTGTTATTTTCTTAGTTTTCGAATTATCGTGCTGACGGATGGACGGATTGTTATATACTTACCAATTTATATTTGCTTTGTTTATAATTATTATGTTCTGTCATTTATTGAAATAATACTTATTTTTCTTACTTAATTTAATATATTTTTCTGTTTTACACTTGCATGTAATTTCATAATTATATAACATAGATTATTTATCTATTTGTTCTCAGATGTCGCCGACATCTATTAAAATTATATTATTGATTGTTAAATAATTTTTAGTCATCTACTTTGGATAGATTTATTATATACAAAATAAGCATATGTTTCTTATGTACTAATGATAATTTTTAATTTTTGGTATGTACTGAAATGTAATTTTACTTCTAAGGTCAATGAACTATAATACATAAGAAACAATGAATTCATATTAAAAGTAACATTTTTTAAACATTTAAATTTTAATCGTAATCGAATCGCCGCTTTGTTAACATTAAAGAAAAAAAATTGAATATAAATTAAATAAATTGAAATCTATGAATGTATAAATTGGTGTTTTTTAATTAACTTATATTTCGTAATATGTAAAAATTTGAAATCTATTTTTTTTTTGTGAAATCTTTACCTATTAAAATCTATAAAAATTTAAACTTTTCGACTTTTTTTCGTGGTCCAATGAGCCGGATATAAGTTATTAAATACATTATCATTAAATAAAATTTCTTGTGTAATAATTTGCTTAAATTAATGTTAAAAAACTTTGCATAATTATTAAATATATTTGTTACTTTTAGTTTAAATGCAGTTTAAATTCTGAACATATTTTATTCTTTAACTTTATAAAAAATTTAATAGAGACTTAATAGAGAAATCTAATATAGTAACATAATAATAAAATATTCAATATTATTTTTGTTAAATTCAAGAAATTTAGTGCATAAATTAATATCAGTAGTTAAAAGACCTGCTAGTACGTTAGAATATTACACGCGTGTTCGGTATGGTTAATTACTAATTGAATATACAGATCAGAAATACATGGAGAAAATTATAAATCCATCATCGAAATGATGATAAAGGATTTCTTAGCTGAAGCCAGTGATACTAAAACCAAGGAATGTTTCACAGAGCTACTGAGAGATATCCAACAACAGTGAGCAGAGATTAAAGCACGTCATCGGAAAATGCTTGTAGCATCCTATCCCGAAAAATATTTGAAGAGGCTAAATATTCGTATTTTGATAAAATATATTCTCTCACATAAAACAAAATTATTATAAAAATTAAGGTTTAATAGGAAGTATGATGAAAGAAACATTTATTTATTTCATTTCATTTATCAATGTACCCTTAAACGGTAAGTCTATACAGTGGGAAGTAAGTCTTACAGAAAATCTATTAAGGCAATTCCAAATCACCGATTCTAATTACCAAAATACTTGGCAATTATTAAAGGATAGGTATAATAACAAAAGAATTTTGGTAGCGGCCCATTTACAGGTTTTTTTTAGACAGCCTTTTCAGTCGCAAGAATCTGCACATGGAATCAAAAATGTGCTTGATACGACTACAGAGTGTTAACAAGAATTTGTAAACTTAAATATTCCGATTATCAATTGGGATCCAGTCATAATTCACACAATCGTTCAGAGGTTACCAGCTGAGACGCATCAACTGTGGGAACAAGAAATGAGCAAAACTAGGGAATTAGCATCTTGCGAAATGTTGAAGACCTTTTTGGAATCACGATTTCGTACGCTCGAGGCATTAAACCAAAAAATATCTATCCAAAATTTTAAAAATTACAATTACGACCAATCAAGAATAATGCTAAGTCTTCACACAACACATTTCATCTAGCCATGCAACCATGTTGTGTCATGTGCACTGGCCAGCATAATATAACAAAGTGTGAAAGAATTAAAAAACAAAATCAAATAAAACGGCTAGAAATAGTAAAATCAAAAGGATTATATCTTAACTGTTTGGTTTCAGGGCACTTATTAGTCAATTGTCCAAGCACTAATACTTGTTCACATTGCAAAAAACGTCATCATACACTACTTCATAGAGAAAACTCAAATTGGACTAGCAATCAATCAAGAACCAGAGTTCACACCATCTTCACACACATTACCCTCAACCTCTTTAGAGTTCTATGTGGTAAATAGAGGCAACTAAAATCAAGTTAGGCTTGCCACCACATTATTAAAGGTGTAGCAATCCAATAAAATTATGTTTTGTAATATTTGATCTAATCCACTAAACAATTTATCCAATTAAATAAAATACTCAAATAAAATAAAATTAAGTTATTTCTAATTAACTTAACCTAATCAGCAATACAATAAAATAACTGTTTTCAATTCAACGTTCGAATCTAAAAAGAAACTAACTTTTATTAAACTCCTTACAATGTGCGTGTTCAAAATTAATATCTATAAAAAAATTAGAAAAATGACAGATGTAAAAATCATAAACAAAATCAGTGACGACTGGTAAAATTATAAAAGGTTAAATGACAATATTTAAGTACTACTAATCTAAAGTTAGTATTATTGAAATACTGAATGTTAGACAATATATTGAAATATTGAATGTTACTCAAATTGCTTCATTCGGCCATCCTGACGAGAACGCAACGTCATTGTAAACTGGGGTTGATTATTATTTTCTTCAGTTATTTCAATCCATTTTCTGAAATTTCTTGCATCAAAAACACCTTCAAATGGCAATCTAGAAATTTGGAACCTTCAACATCGGTTATGATATATCGTTTGTTAGATAAACATTTTTTTACGATGTAAGGACCCTTGAACGTAGGTGCTAGTTTTCTATTTTCTCCCGGACTAACTACGTTTCTTGTAACAACTAGAGTACCTTCATTGAATTCACAATTGCCCTTGCACTTTCGATGATAAAGACTTTAATTATATTCTGATAATCGTTTATTTTTGGAAACCATGTTTACTCTAATTTCTTGTAAACAAATATTACCAACGTTATTATTTTCAAAAATTTCTGTTAATTTATCCAATTCTGGTTGTCTTTGATTTATCCCGAACAATTCTTTACAAGGTGTTGTGCCAATGGATCGGTTAGTGGTGTTATTAAATACATATTCGACGTATGGTAATATTTCATCCCAATCACAATTCTTTTCGTAACGAATCTCGTTTAAAACAGGAGTTAAATTGAAATCTATTCATTCTTTCAACTTGTCCGTTAGATCTTGGGCAAGCCGTTGCAACTAATATTGTTTGATACTTTCTTTGATCAAAAAATCTTTAAATTCTTGAGAGGTAAAACAAGTTCCTCTATCTATCTGACACTAGATCTAGTGATTTTGGTCTACTATAGTAATTAAAGAAGTTTTTCAAGTGATCAATGCTTCTGTTTCTGAGGTTCTTCGGCTAAAATAGGCTATGGGATGGAAATACCCATCTTTTTGTTTTTGCAAGATCATAGCAACAAAACCTACAGACGAGGCATCGAAATGAAGCTCTGTTGGTACCATTGGACAATAAATGCCTAATACTGGCGCACACATTAACTTTTTTTTAAATATTTCAAATGCATTTATTTCTTTTTCACCAAATTCGAAACAAGTATTCCTTTTTAAGAGATCGCTCAAAGGCTTTGAAATTGAAGACATATCCTTTATAAATTTTCGGCAATAATTAGCCAAACCCAAGAACCTTCTAAGTTGATGAATATCTTTTGGAATAGGGTACATATTGATCGCATTAATTAACAGAATTTGATGAAATCCCATCGATTGAAACAAGATATCCTAAATATTTTATTTTTCTGACGGCAAAACAACATTTAGATAAATTTAATTCTAGAACATTTTGCACTAATATATTAAAAACTTTTTTTAATATAATCAAATGTTCGTCAAAAGAAACAGTTGCGATTAATATATTATCAAAATAACATAAAACCTCGTCAATTTTAATTAAATCTTGAAAAACAAGGTTAATAAACCTTGTAAAAACAGCCAGTGCATTAGCTAGTCCAAAAAGCATTTTCAAATACTCATACTGACCATTTGGGGTAACAAATGCAGTATACGATATAGAGTTCTCAGCCATTTGGATTTGTTTGAATCCGCTTTTAAGATCTAAAAGCGTAAAAATTTGTTTACCTTTCAGTCGATCTAAATGATCGTCTATAAAAGTTAGTGGGTATCGATCTCTAATTGTTATTTTATTTAATTCTCTGAAGTCAATGCACATTCGAGTTTCTCCATTTTTTTTCGGAACAAGAATTGGGCGAGAAGTATATGGAGAAAAACTAGGCCTTATAATATTACGTATATATTAAGAAATTCTTCTATTATCTTACTAACTTCATTCTTTTCCGAAAATGATAGCTTTTTTGATGTAAAATAAAATGATTTTTCTTGTTTAAGAATTATTTTGAGTTCATATTTTGTTTGTGGTTCAATCGGTCTTTCAATATCTAAATAATTATTTTTAATTAAACCTCTAACTTGGATACGCTTAGACTCACTCATATCACCTATATTTAAATCTGAGCACGAATCAATATTATTTTCAATGTTAATATTAAGTAATTCAAGACAAGCGTTTTCCAAATTTCCTATGTTATGCACATTTGAGGGAAAAATTAATTTTATATCGTTACCTTTTAAGTGAATTTCCAAATTATTTTCCTTTATAAAATCTCTTCCCAATAAACAATCGTGCGATGTCGTCCAATCTGGCACAACTCTAAATTTTACTTTACAAATTTCGAGTTCAATAATTTCAGTAACGATCGACATAGACCTACTTTTATGAAAAGCAAAAAAAAATTAAACTAAAATTAAAATTTTGAATTAAACCTTAAGCTATTGTTTAATTTAAAACAGAAAAAAATAGTTCTTTTTTTTTTGTTTGACAAAGATACAAAAAAATAGTGAATATTATTTATATAATTAATAATACATAAGAACCAAAAAAAATTTTTTATAAAAAGTTAGATAATAGATTTGTGATTGCTGTATCACATGGCTAGTGTGACAGCACAAAATAGTCAAAAAATTAAAAAGAATGTAAACATAACCTTAAAATCAGTGCAAAAAAAAAACACTTATTATGAAAGAAAAAAAAATATAACAAAAACAATGAAATCCAAAAATGAAAGCAAAAAACTTAAAATAAGTAATGAAAAATTACAAAATGAATTAGTTAAAATGCGCGATAAAGTTAGTCAATAGTTTACTCGAGCAAAATTTACAAACAAATAAATTACCTCATGATAATTCCTTTGCCATATTTAATGATATGGAACTGGACAATGATATGGATGAAAATGTTAGCCTAGACTCTGATTTTATAGAAGTCTTAAGAAAATAAGTAAAAATAACAGTAAGTCGATGCAACCGACTTATTTATACCCTACACCTAAAAAATTCAAATGAAATTAAAAATCCATAAGTTATTTTAGTTAGGTATTTAATACAAGCTAAAAAAAATAAATGCTGTTACAACCTTTGCACAAAATTTCAGGTTTCTATCTTTATTAAATTCGAAAATATGATTGATAGGTCTTGAGAAGTGTGTGAAGGCACGCGGACCACCACCCCAATTCATCTCAAATTTTAGAGACATCAACAGGGTAGAACATTCTTATATCAAATTTCAAGTTTATATATTTATTAATTTCGAAGACATGCTTGTTTGGTCTTAGGAGTTGTGTGGCAGATACCCGAACAACCATTCTAATTCATCTTAAATTTTGGACAAATCAGGGATTCAGGAAACAACACCCTTGTACCAAATTTGAAGTTTCTGTCTTTATTAATTTCGAAGATATGCTTGTTCGGTTTTGGGAGTAGTATGGGAGGTACCCGAACGACCACTCCAATTCATCTCAAATTTTAGGCAAATCAGGGATTTAGGAAACAGCACCCTCGTATCAAATTTGAAGTTCCTATCTTTATTAATTTCGAAGATATGCATGTTCGATTTTGGGAGTTGTATAAGAAGTACCCGAACAGCTCCTCCAATTCATCTCAAATTTTGGACAAATCAGGGATTCAGGAAACAACACCCTAGTACCAAATTTGAAGTTTCTGTCTTTATTAATTTCGAAGATATGCTTGCTCGGTTTTGGGAGTTGTATGGGAGGTACCCGAACAACCACTCCACTTCATCTCAAATTTTGGGGATATCAGGGATTCAGAAAAACACACCCTCGTACAAAATTTTAAGTTTCTATCTTTATTAATTTCGAAAATATACGTATTAGGTTTTGGAAGTTGTATGGGAGGTACTCGAACGCATGGTCCGATTTCGCCCATTTACAATCCCCGCCTTACCTTAGTCATTGTTAACCTACAGTATAAATTTCATCAAGATAGCATCATTATTTTTTGAGTTATCGTGCGTACGGACGGCAGAAGGACGGACATCGCTAAATCGACTCCGTCGGTGATCCTGATTCAGAATATATATACATGTCTATATCTAACTCGCTTCCTTTTGGTGGTTACAAACACCATACCAAAGTTAATATACCCTATACTTAATGTATAAAAAAGCACAAAAAACCAACAAACTAATAATAATCAAAATAAAATTCTTAAAGAAAATAACAAGCAAAATATAAATAAAAACAATAACAATGATAATAATAATAATAATAGCACTAAGTAATAATAAAACAACCAAAATAAAATAAATAACAATAGTAATCAATCTAAACCAAAACTTAAAATTCCACCAATCACAGTTTTTAATAATAATATCACCATTATAAAAAAACTTATAAAAATTCAATTAAAAATACATAACTTTGTAATAAAACCTTCGAACGAAAATCGGCACTCAATATATGCTGAACAGTTAGAAGATCACAAAATTATATTAGAAAATTTAAAAAAAGCAAATATCGAGTGTTTTACATACACCGCAAACACCGAGAAACCAACAAACCTTATTCTAAAAGGTCTTCACGGAGACTACCAACCAGAAGAAATTATGAATATTCTGAAATTAGAAAAAAATCGAACAAGTAAACATCATACAAGTTGTAAGATTAACAACAAAAAAATCAATTCCAGAAAACAAAAAATTACCAATATACATCGTTCAAGCGGGACCGAATAGTCTTATTTCAAACTTATTAAATAAAAAAATATTAGATGACCAGCTAATTAAATGGAAAAAGTTAAAAAAACCAACAGTAAGGCAATGCACACGGTGTCAAAGATTTAACCATTCGGCATTTAATTGTAATATGGAGGCAAAATGTGTGAAATGCGGAGGAAACCATCTTGCATCAAACTGTTCTATCGAAAAAAACAGCCCCGCAAATCAACTATTCTGCACATTATGTAAAAGTAATTGTCACCCAGCATCTTATAGGCAATGCCCTGTGCATAAACAACTATTAGGAAAAATGAAAGAAAATAAACGAAAAAAAATAAACAAACACGTTGAAATAATAAAAGCAGCTGAAAAAAATCTTGTCAAACAAAATATCTCTTATGCTAATGTCTTAGCAGGTAATAAAAATGTTAGTAGACAAAATATTGTAAATTATGAAATTTTGGATGGAGTAAAAACATCAAATAACGATTATAATAATATTACATTAATTCTAACAGAACTTAGCAAAAATGTAGCTAATCTTTGCGAAAGTTTCAAAACTTTAGAAAGTCAAGTGCAAATCAATCAATGAAAATTGACTTTCTGTATGAAAATCTATATGAACATTAATGATAAGCAAAAGAATCGATTTAATATCAATTAATGTAAATTCATGTAGATCGTTTAATAAACAATTGTCATTGATTGTTTTTCTAAACAAAAATGATCCAGATGTTGTTGCACTTTGTGAAACAAAATTAAACCAAAAACATAGGATACATTTTAAAGAATTTAATTTTATTAGAAGAGATAGGGATACTAATAGTATGGGAGGTGGTACAGCCATTCTAATCAAAAAAAAAAGTTAGATTTGAAAAAATTTCAAATATATCTTTTGATAAATTTAAATGCTTAGAAATATGCGGAATTAAAATACTCTTGCAAAGAAATAAATATTTAATTATTGTAGAAATGTATGCCTCAATGCGACATAGTGAATGTTTCCAGACAGAATTTAGCAAAGTATTCGAAATATTAAATTTAAAATTTTTTTATCTTTTTATAATTTTTAAATTATTATCTTTTATGTGGTGATATTAACGCAAAAGGTAAAAACAGGGGAAATAATAATGATAACTCTAGGGGAAAATTAGTCGAAAATTTTATTCTTAAGAACAACTTCCATTATAAAATAGAAATTTATTCTTCTTATACTCCATCATTTATTAGAGCTAACTCGTTTTTAGATTTGATACTAGCGGATTCAAGATTGTCTTTGAACAAAATCCTGATGTTTCCGTTACTGATGTTTCTTTAACACGAAATGAAGATTTTCTATTCGAAACACTAGTAAGGAACTGGCAATTTAAAAAAGCAAACTGGAAAAAGTTTCAAAAACACATCAATGAAAAGGTAGTACCAAATCCAAACAATTTCACTATACCGGTAAATAGAAACTTAATAATTAATGAAATAGATAAATTTTTGAAAAGGCTAGAAAATATAATACAAGAGGGAATGCACGTTTCAATCCCAAAAATTCTGTTAAGCTCTAATAGTATAGATATATATTTAAAACTCCTTAATAAAAAATTTAAAAAAACAAAAAAGTAAGTTACTAACCACAAAATATAAACTTTTCAAACTTAACCTTTCTCAAAATAGTCCAATAGTTATTAGAGTCAATTCTTTGCTGAAAAATATAAATACTTTAATTAAAGAAAATTTAAAAATGTCAATTAATAAATACTGGGAAAATAGAATTAGAAAAATAAAAATTTCAAATAAACAGAGCCCATTTCCAGAGATAAAAATACAATTTATAGAAAATTCAACAAAGAAAATATTTCACAGTTAAAAATTCCTCCTAATAAGGTTAGTACCTTACGGTTAGCTGGTACTAATATCACAACATTAAAAAAAGATAACAATAATAATTTCATAATTGATAATGAAAGTAAGGTATTACATGTGATGTGTGCGCACTTATTTCAGGTGCATAAGAAAACGGCCCAGAGAGACTCAAAGATTAAGAACAATATAAATTTGACAATAAATAATTTAAATAATGTTCTCCAAAAGAACCTAAAAAATTACTATGCCCTCGTCAAATTTAATGACCAATTCCAACCACATAAGCTTACAGTGAACCAAACTAAAAACAACTACTTTACGACAACGAACAATCTAAAAGAAATTTTTTCAAATCTAAATAATAAAACCTCCGCTAGTTTAGATAACATACTAAACATTGTACTAAAACATTTACCTAACATTCTAATTGAAAAATATTGTGTATTATTTAACAACTGCTTAAATAAGAGCTATTTTCCAAAAACTTGGAAAAAAGCCAAAGTAGTTGCAATAAAAAAACCAGGTAACAATAGTAGCGATCCTAATGGATACAGGGCTATCAGTCTTCTACCATATATCAGTAAAATACTAGAGGTACTGGTTAACAGGTATCTCATTATAGAAACTGAAAAAAAAAATATAATTCCCCTAAATCAATTTGGTTTCCGTTTTAAACATAGCACTACACACGGCATGACGAAACTTTCGTCGGATATATGTAGGCAAATAAACGGTCAAAAATGCATAGCAGCATGCTTCATTTATTTAGAAAAAGCATTTGACACTGTTTGGCTCGAAGGTTTGGTTTATAAAATGTTAAGCTATAGATATCCTTTGCATCTTGTGTTTCTAATCAACGATATGATTCGATATAGAACATTTAAAGTAGCATCTTCCAATAAGAAATACTCTAAAGAGTTCTATGTAGACAACGGGCTCCAACAAGGAACGATTAATTCGCCGATATTATTTAACATCTTCATAAGAGAACTGCTGAATTCCCTAAATAATAATTTAGGGCCTAATTACAGCATTGCATTCGCAGCTGATTTAACAATATATGCCGCTAACGAAAATTTAATAAGCGCGCAATGTAGTTTACAGAAACAATTCAATAAAGTTACTAATTACTGTAATAGATGGAAACTTAAAATAAACTACGGTAAATGCGAAACAATATTGTTTCGAAACACATATGTAAAGGTAACATATGTATAGCAGCGTAAGAAAAAACTGGAGAAGATTTAATATTAAGACTCCAAACGGAACCAAAATCAAAAATTCAAACAGTGTCAAATACTTGGGTGTACATTTTGATTATCTAATGAAGTTTAATACTCATGTTAGGAATCAAATATTAAAAGCAAACAGCGCATTTATGTCGTTGAAAAAAATGTTCTATTCGAAGTTTCTTTGTAGCAAAGTAAAAACTCTATGTTACAAAAGTTTCATAAGAGCTATATTAACGAATGCAATGGAAATGGACCTATATGCTTCAACAATGGAAAAAATGCGTGCATTTGAACGAAAATGTATAAGAGCCTGTACTAACTTATACAGAAAAGCTCAAACAAACTATATACATTTTCACTCGAATAAAACTATTTATGAACACGCTAAATTAATTAGAATAGATAACTTTATAATTCGGCTAATACGAAATCATATACATAGGAGTAGTCGAGTTGAAGAAAATTCTTTAATATATTTGCCGTGGTATGAAAATGAGGAATACCTAATAAAAACTCTAGAATCTGGTTTTACTCCACCCGAGAGCTTCATTTTTCTAGATAAAAATAATTTAATAGAAAATTCAAATAAAATACCAATAATTTACCATTACAATAGGCATTCACTAAGAAAAGAAATACCAATTGATTTAAATAGGCATAATATTAATGATGAAAGTGTATTTAAATTTGATATGTTTATTCCTAATAAAGAGAAACTAATAGATAAAATACCATATTTCTGGAAACAATACGATAGGCTTTAGGTTAGTTAGGTTAAGTTTTAGAAATTAAATTAGTTTTAAGTTTTTTATTTTAGTTTAGTTTTAGTTTTTTAAAAAACACAATATATATAAAGGATTGGTTTTTATATGAATTTTCCAAACAAATAAAATTAAATAAAATAATAATCACTAGATTAAATCAATAATTCAGTTCTTTTTAGATATTAAGTTAGTTATAGTTAAAAATTATAAGTATAAATGAAAGAAAATAGATAATAAGTGTAAATAAGAGTGCTAGTTAAACTAACAGCCTAAGCGCATATCAAATCTCATTTTAAGTAAAATTAATTTCGTTTTATTTTGAATTGTATATTATAATAAGGAAATAAATAAAATAAAACATTGAAAAAAAAAAAAAAAAACTTTACAAATTTCATCATTAATTTTTATCCTTTCTTCCAATATTCCAATGACACTAAGTTTAGAATTATTAATACCTGAAAAATTTAAATAATCATTAGTTCGAGTAATAAAATTTTCAGAAATTAAACTTATTTTTATAATTTAAATTGGACTTCCTGAATCTAGCTCAGCATTAATCCCCTTAGTTTTAAATTTGTCTGAATAAATTTTTATTTGATATGCAGGTTGTATGCAATTAACTTCTGAATCGTTGTTTTTGTTTGGACAATCTTTAATAAAATGTCCCTGCTGGTCACACTTAAAACATCGATTTGATTGTTTAGGTGATCGTTTACATTCATTCGAACGATGACCAATGGCATTACAATTGTCACAACGAAGTTGTTCAGCAAAATCATTTCGATATGATGAATTTTTTCTTTTGAATTTTCATAACCTCGAAAATTAAAACGTTCGGCTGTGGATAATTTTGACATACTGGCTAACATTTCATTTAAAGATGAAAAACATTTCATTCTTCCATGAGTTTGAACTCCAGGGTTGTTCATTCCATCAAACAAATATTCAATCATATTCTCTTCAGATATTGATAATTGATTACCTAATATCACTTTTTCATGAAAATATCCCACAAATGTTTCATCTTTCAACCATTTTCTGCTTTCAAATGTTTTCCTAGCTGTTATTTTGTTCATTCGACACTGAAGCATTTTTATTAACTCTTTTTGTAGCTCCTCTAAATTCATTTCAATAAATTCAACTATTGAATAAAACCATTCTTTTACTTTTCCTTCTAATTTATTAATCATCAGTATTTTCATTTCATCTGAGGGAATGTCGCATACACGTTGAATTGTCTTTAATTGTTGAATCCAACAGTTGACTGAAGAACCATCAAAAGAAGAAATTAAATCTTTGTACTGGTTATAATTCATTTTTGCAATAGTGCTTTTTGTGAATTAAGCATATATTCTTTTTTCAAAAGGTCGTTTTCTCTGGCAAGGAATTCTTTTTCCCGTTGTATTAATTCCAACTCCTTTTTCAAACTATCTAAATTATCTAAAGATTTATTTGAAAAGCTTTGCTTTCTTACTGTGTTTTTGATTTTTTTTCCATAATTTCCAATGCAAAAAGAAGCATTTTTAGATTTACCTGGACATTTAATATTTTCGGAATCTTCGTCTTCTGTCTTATGTTTCAAGTTTTCGTCCTTCAGAATCTCATTTATATTTTCATTCGAGATATTTCTTTGGATTAATTCTTCCTTTTTACCACGTGTTGGCGAAGAACTTTTTGTTAAAATTGCTTGCAATTCCTTTACAGTATAACATTTATCCAGTTCTACTGGGTGGTCTTCAGACATTTTTGATTTACGGTAAAAAAAAAAAAATTCACAAGAACTCAATATTTTCAAGTAAAATTAGAAAAAAAAAATTGGCTCCTATCCCACTTCTGAGGCTGTAGCAATCCAATAAAATTATGTTTTGCAATATTTGATCCAATCCAATAAACTTCAATTTGTACTTCAATTAAATACTCAAATAAAATAAAATTAAGCTATTTCTAATAAACTTAACCTGATCTGTAATGCAATAAAATAAAACAACTGTTTTCAATTCAACGTTCGAATATAAAAAGAAACTAACTTTTATTAAACTCCTTACAATGTGCGTGTTCAAAATTAATATCTATAAAAAAATTAGAAAAATGACAGATGTAAAAATCATAAACAAAATCAGTGACGACGGATAAAATTATAAAAGGTTAAATGATAATATTTAATCAGTGACGTCTGGTAAAATTATAAAAGATTAAATGACAATATTTAAGTACTACTAATCTAAAGTTAGTATTGGAATAGTATTGGAATACTGAATGTTACACATATTGAAATACTGAATGTTACTCCAATTGCTTCAAAGGTAACTTCTCCAATAGGAAAAGAAATGCTGAACATCATTGGACATCCATATTTTAATGGATTCTTTCTAGAGAAATAAAACAAATTCAAAATACATTTAGTAATCTTCATATTACCAACAATTTAGAAATAGATATTAGCTCATTTTGGGAATTAGAAGAATTAAAGGATAAAAAATCTTAATGACCAGGAAAGTGAAGATGAAAATATACATATTTCAACCACAATCCATTGCCAAGTGGACAATATGAAGTCAACCTGCCCTTTAAGGAAGCAACTGCAGAAATGTACCTTGGACGTTCCCGAGATATAGCAGAAAAGCGATTACTTCAATTAAAAAAGAAATTTGAAAGGGATCCAAAGTTAAAGATCGAATATACAAAATACAGACAAGAATATCTTGCTTTGGGTCATATGAAACAGGTTACAAATACAGAACATGAACATATTAATCAAGGGCCAAAGAATTCTTCATAAAATTGTAGTTATTTACCGCATCATGGCGTTATAAAGGAATTGAGTACAACGACAAAACTTCGGGTTGTGTTTGATGCATCTCATGTGACCTTCAGTGGAACTTCTGTGAATGATGTGATGCTAAAGGGACCAATCATTCAAGATAAATTGTCATCAATTATATTAAGATGGAGAAAGTACCAAATAGCCTTCACAGCCGACATCACAAAAATGTATCGACAAATTTGGATGAATTCAGAACATTTGCAATATCAGAGAATACTTTGGCGTGACTCATCACATCAACCTATACAGGATTTTAAATTAGTTACAGTGTTTTTTGGAACTAAAAGCGCCCCCTTCTTGGCAACTAGGACTATTAAACAATTAGCATGAGATGATAAAGAAACGTACCTTATAACGTCAGAAATAGCGTTACGTGATTTTTATGTAGTTGATCTCCTATCTGGAGCAGATATTAAAAGGGATGCATTGCAAATTGAAGGAGAGTTAATCGACCTAATGGAATCAGGGGCTTTCACATACATAAATGGACATCAAATTGTAACAAAATGTTAAATTCAATACCAACCGAAAATCGAGAAATTAGTAAAATCATGGAACAAACATCAAAAATGAAAACTCTCGGGATTTTTTGGAATCCAACAAATGATACTTTCGTATAATCAATTAATCTTGATCCAGTAGATGTAAATTTATCAAAACCAAACATCTTGTCACAGATTGCTTAATTATTTGACCCTTTAGGTTGCTTAGCACCTGCACTCCTCATAGCAAAAATTCATAGTCGAGTATCTGCGTTAGTAAGAGTAGTCACAGTAAAAATGTAAAATTACAACCTTTCTTAATCTCAAATTTTAGGCAAATCAGGGATTCAGGAAACAGCACCCTCGTATCAAATTTGAAGCTTTCATGTTTATTAATTTCGAAGATATGTTTGTTCGGTTTTGGGAGTTGTGTGGGAGGTAACCGAACAGCTCCTCCAATTCATCTCAAATTTTGGATAAATCAGGGATTCAGGAAACAACACCATAGTACCAAATTTTAAGTTTCTATCTTTATTAATTTCGAATATATGCTTGTTCGGTTTTAGGAGTTGCGTGGGAGGTACCCGAACAACCACTTCAATTCATCTCAAATTTTAGGGATATCAGAGATTCAGGAAAACACATCCTCGTACAAAATTTTAAGTTTCTATCTTTATTAATTTCGAAGATATGCGTATTCGGTTTTGGGAGTTGTATAGGAGGTACCCGAACCCATGGACCGATTTTGTCCAGAATCGAACTTAGCCTTCCTTTCGTAATTAGTAACCTACCATATAAATTTCATCAAGATAGCTTTACTAGTTTTTGAGTTATCGTGCAAATGGACGGACGGACGGGCATCGCTAAATCGACTCAGAAGGTGATCATGATTCAGAATATATATACATGTCCATATCGAACTCGCTTCCTTTTGGTGGTTAGAAACACCATACCAAAGTTAATATACCCTATACTTAATGTGTAGGGTATAAAAATGCAGCTTTAATTGAATATTACTTCTTTATTTGATTGGATATTATTAATTGAATAAATTTTAAAAATTTGGTTCTCTATATATTATTTATTTGTTGAATCAGCACCGGTAAGTTACACATGTTTAATTAAGAGGTGCTGATTCTATGTCTATAATAATTGTGAAAAATAAATTGATACTTTATAATTTAATTGGTTTTAACATAATAGAACAAGTTACCTTTAATTTAACTTTTAATAATTTACAAATATAATTAGGTTAACAAAAACAATATCAGGTCAAAATAATGTATCAATGGTTAGTAAGTTAGCTTATAATAATATGTTAGTTGTTGTTGTAGTGTCCGGTATAGGATACATAACTCGCACACGATATAATTGTATATTCGCTATTATGATTCCCTTCTTTTTACTTATCGATTTTTATTTGTTGATTTGAATGACATATGTATCTTGAAAGTTTAATTGATAATAGATAATTTATGAATTAAATTTTGTATATATTTAGTATAATTTAATTTCGGTTTTTTTTTTCTCCTATGAATAATATGAATGTTTTTTACTGAACGTTTCGTAACACACAAGTTTTTATTATTGCTCTTTTGAAGGTGGTAATTTTACATTTTTACTGTGACTACTCTTACTAACGCAAATACTCTACTATGAATTTTTGCTATAGGAGTGCTGGTGCTAACCAACCTAAAGGGTCAAATAATTAAGCAATCTGTGACAAGATGTTTGGTGTTGATAAATTGACATCTACTGGATCAAGATTAATTGATTATACGAAATCGTATTATCGTATTAATCGTATTATGATAGATTATACGTATCATTTGTTGGATTCCAAAAAATCCCGAGAGTTTTCATTTTTGATGTTTGTTCCATGATTTTACTAATTTCTCGATTTTCGGTTGGTATTGAATTTAACATTTTGTTACAATTTGATGTCCATTTATGTATGTGAAAGCCCCTGATTCCATTAGGTCGATTAACTCTCCTTCAATTTGCAATGCATCCCTTTTAATATCTGCTCCAGATAGGAGATCAACTACAAAGAAATCACGTAACGCTATTTTTGACGTTATAAGGTACGTTTCTTTTTCATCTAATGCTAATTGTTTAATAGTCCTAGTTGCCAAGAAGGGGGCGCTTTTAGTCCCAAAAGACACTGTAACTAATTTAAAATCCTGTATAGGTTGATGTGATGAGTCACGCCAAAGTATTCTCTGATATTGCAAATGTTCTGAATTCATCCAAATTTGTCGATACATTTTTGTGATCTCGGCTGTGAAGGCTATTTGGTACTTTCTCCATCTTAATATAATTGATGACAATTTATCTTGAATGATTGGTCCCTTTAGCATCACATCATTCACAGAAGTTCCACTGAAGGTCACATGAGATGCATCAAACACAACACGAAGTTTTGTCGTTGTACTCGATTCCTTTATAACGCCATGATGCGGTAAATAACTACAATTTTATGAAGAATTCTTTGGCCCTTGATTAATATGTTCATGTTCTGTATTTGTAACCTGTTTCATATGACCCAAAGCAAGATATTCTTGTCTGTATTTTGTATATTCGATCTTTAACTTTGGATGCCTTTCAAATTTCTTTTCTAATTAAAGTAATCGCTTTTCTGCTGTATCTCGGGAACGTCCAAGGTACATTTCTGCAGTTGCTTCCTTAGAGGGCAGGTTGACTTCATATTGTCCACGTGGCAATCGGATTGTGGTTGAAATATGTATATTTTCATCTTCACTTCCTGGTCATTAATGGTCATTAAGATTTTTTATCCTTTAATTCTTCTAATTCCCAAAATGAGCTAATATCTATTTCTAAATTGTTGGTAATATGAAGATTGCTAAATGTATTTTGAATTTGTTTTATTTCTCCAGAAAGAATCCATTAAAATATGTATGGCCAATGATGTTCAGCATTTCTTTTCCTATTGGAGAAGTTACCTTTGAAGCAATTGGAGTAACATTCAGTATTTCAATATGTGTAACATTCAGTATTCCAATAAAACTAACTTTAAATTAGTAGTACTTAAATTATGTCATTTAATCTTTTATAATTTTACCAGACGTTTACCAGAACATGGAACCAATAAAATAAATAATAGTAATTTACCAGAGTTCCCAATTTTAAATCAACCTGATATAAATCCACAAATTCCACAAAGTCCAAGAGAAAATGTTGTAACGTTAAATGCAACTAATACTTTCAACTCATTAAGAGTTCCAGACGCTATAAAAAACCTTCCGAAATTCGAAGGTAATGCGAAATTATTATTTGAATTTATTAGCAAATGTGAAGAAATTATTTCAATAATTGCATGTACAGACTAGACGGATACGGACAAATGTTACTTAGACCAGTTAGAAATAAAATCGTAGAACCGGCTATTGAGGTTTTAAATATGTACGGTACTCCGTTAGTATGGGCAAATATTAAAGAAAATGTAATTCTTCATTATTCGAACAAGAGAAACGAAACCTCTCTTATCCGAGACCTTTACAGTCCTAAACAAAATAATAAAACTGTAGAAACCTACAGTGAAGTAACATAAATTTTAGCTACTATGACAAACAATATACAAATACACTAAAAAAATTCTGCTATTATAAATTTTAAACGAGACTTATATACTGAAATGTGGTTAAATGTCTTTTTATCGGGTTTAAGAGAACCTTTGGGCTCAACCATAAAACCTATGAAACCTCAATCATTATCAATAGCTTTTTCATACTGTATTAAAGAACAAAATATTTCATATGCTAAATTTAATAATAATTCAATTACAACTAATAATCGTTTTTCACAAAATTTACAACAACCACAGTACCAAAATCTCAATATACAACAAAACTCATTTAATTCAAACCCACGAAATTCCTTTTTTAATAATAATAAGCAAAATAACCCATTTAATCAAAATAAATTCCAAAGACAAAATTGGATTCCTAATAGACCAAACAATCAAAATTTTACTAAATCTACTCCCATGGATATTAGTACCGGTAATACAGTTCAGCGTCGCTTAAACTCTTCAAGTCAACAAACTAGAAATTTTAATCAAAACCAATATTTTAATAGAGAATTATACAATATATCAGCAAATACGTCTCAATGTTCATGTTCACAAAATAATTATAACAATTCTTTTAAGAATGATAAATTTCAAAATTTAGACCAATTCTATAATTTTGAACACAACATACCAGCTTGGATAAATAATATTAATATTGAAAAAATTCCAGAAAATCAAAATTTCCCGCCAACTGCCTCGAACCAACCATTGGGTTCATAGATTTGATTAAGCATGGTACAGTTCTTCCTTACATAAATATCAGCTCACCCTTCAGTCCCTTAAAATTTCTTATTGACATCAGTTCGTCCAACTCCTTTATAAGTCCTGATTTCTTACAAAATAAAATTTTTGAAAAAATTAAAACTATTTCTATTTCTACCGTTTTCAATAATATTGAATTAAATCAACAAGTTATACTATCAAACTTTGCTGAATTTAACCATCCTCGAAAAACCAAATTTTTAATATTTAAATTTCATTCATATTTTGATGGACTTCTTGGTTATGATACACTTTCAACTTTAGGTGCCAAAGTGAATACTGAAAACAAAATTTTAATTACAAAATATTCTACTGTGCCTCTAAATTTCAAACCGAATTATATGTCTAAAAAATTTATAATCGAACCTAACTCTAAACAAATTTTTAAACCACCAGTTTATAGTTATAGAATATGGTGATATCATAGACACTAAATTACAAATAAAACATGGGTTGTATATACAAGAAGGTATCTACAATGCTAACGATTAGTATTGTTTTATTGAATTTTCAAATTTTCTCCCAACTCAACAAATTGTTTTTCTCAAGCAACCTTTGAAAGTTAATGCACACTCTTCTAATCAATTAATCGAAATTAATAACTCAAACCTTTCCTGTTCAACTTCCAATACTCTTCCTGAAAATTTTTATAAATCTCTGAGAGTTTCCCACTTAAGTAAAGAGGAACAAAGAGTTCTACTTAATTTATGCAAAAATTACGATGACATTTTTTATAAAGATGACCAAAATTTAACATTTACAAATAAAGTTAAACACCGTATTAATACAGTTGATCATATTCCTATATATACAAAATCCTATAGATATCCTTACGTGCATTAGGATGCAATAAAAAGACAAATTAATGATATGTTGTCCCAAGGTATCATTCGACCCAGCCATTCTCCACGGAACTCTCCGGTCTGGATCGTTCCAAAAAAACTAGACGCGAGCGGTAAACAGAAATGGCGCCTAGTCATTGAATATCGCAAGGTTAATGAAAAGACAATAAGTGATCGTTACCCATTACCCAAAATTACGGAAATTTTCGATAAACTAGGAAAAAGCATGTACTTTAGAACACTTGAATTAGCTTCGGGATTCCATCAAATAGAGATGGACCCAAAAGACGTTCAAAAAACAGCATTCACTGTTGAAGGTGGCCATTTAGAATATTTAAGAGTGCCATTTGGGCTGAAAAATGCCCCATCTACATTTCAACGCGTTGTGGATAATATCCTTGAGGATTTACAACGAAAAATTTGTTTGGTCTACTTGGATGATATTATCATTTACTCAACTTCGCTTCAGGAACATAAAGAAAGCGTGAAAAAAGTATTCGAAAAACTTCGTCAATCAAACCTTAAGTTGCAGCTTGACAAATCCGAATTTCTCCATAAAGAAGTAGCATATTTAGGTTATATTGCGACCACAGAAGGAGTCAAACCTAATCCTGAAAAACTCAAAGCCCTTAAAAAATTTGTAATTCCAAAAACCCAAAAGGAAATTAAATCATTCGTTGGTCTTTTAGGTTACTATCGCAAATTTATAAAAGATTTTGCAAAATTAACTAACCCACTGACTTCATGTTTGAAGAAAAACAACAAAATAGAGCTTAACGATCAATATGTTAAAACTTTCGATTTATGTAAACATCTACTCATTAATGATCCCATCTTACAATATCTTGACTTTTCGAAACCTTTTGTACTAACAACCGACGCAAGCAATATCGCAATAGGAGCTATACTATCTTAAGGCCATATTGGTAATGATTTATCCATTTGCTTTGCAAGTTGCACTCTGACCGACACCGAGATTAACTACTCAACAATTGAAAAAGAACTCTTAGCAATATTATGAGCCACTAAATACTTTAGGCCATATCTTTATGGTCACAAATTTCAAATCGTTACTGATCATAAGCCATTAACTTGGCTCATGAGTCTTAAAGATCCAAATTCAAAATTAGTCAGATGGCGCCTTAAACTTGAGGAATTTGACTCCCAAGTTGTCTACAAAAAGGGCACTCAAAATGCAAACGGTGACACTTTAAGTAGAACTATAATTGATGAAATTCCAACCAAAATTCCAAACATCAACATTAATATTAACGAAACCAATTCAATAAAATCCTTTAATTCCAATATTGTTTCTACAATCTCTAATACTAACCCCAATACTCAATCTAACCCTAATCCAAATTCTGTTTCAGCCTCTACTATTCCTTCTGCTATTGAAAAGCTGGACAATGGAATACATATATCTGAACGACCGCTAAACGAATTTAACCTTCAAGTAATATTAAAAAAAAACTGATACAAGAACTCATTAGAAACCGTTTTTAGAAATAAATATTGTAGAACAATTCGTAGTCCTGCATTTAACGAAGAAAATCATATTAAAAACAATCACAGGGGCATCAACGAAACATTGAACCACTTAAAAAGAAAATATTACTTTCCGTTTCTAAAAAATAATATTCAAAAAACAATAATTAATTATAACATCTGTAACAGATTTAAATATGACAGACATCCAGTTAAATTAAAATTCGAAAAAACTGAAATTCCTACAAAACCTTTAGACATAATACATATCGACATATATACAATAAATAACTCTTTGAACTGAACAATAATTGACAAATTCTCTAAATTTGCATCAGCTTACTCTCTAGAATCCAGAAATAGTCTTAGTATTGTCAAATCTATTAAACATTTCATAAGCCTTCACGGTATTCCTGAAAAAATTGTATGAGATCAAGGTGGTGAATTTACTGCCAATATTTTCAAAGATTTTTGCCTTCAATATAATTTCAATGTTCACTATACTTCCTTTCAACAGTCCTCATCTAACTCACTTGTTGAACGTCTTCATTCCACGATTACCGAAATATACCGAATTGTTTTAAATAAAATTAAAGAAAATTACATTGAAATAAACCACTCAGATATTCTGTACGAATGCAACCCAGATAAAGCCATGAAGAAAAAATATTTGACATCTCGTAATCCCGGAGTTTTTTTTGTTGGTGTTTCAGATTGTATCAATTTAATTTTGTTTATTTCTGTTAAAAAATGAGTTTTATAAATGAGTAAACCAATTGCCTGAGTTAGTTATGGGAAAAAAGGGTGTCCTATATATAGGACGCTGGGAAAAGACGCAGGTAAAAAGTACTTAAAGATTTCAAAAACTTTATCATTGTGTATGTATATAAATATTAATTTATTAATTCATAACAGTGAAAATTAATTCATATAAAAAAAATATAAAAAATATTAATAAAGATGTAATTAACAAACATAAATTCCTTCATCTGCATAATAATAATACAATAAAAGAAAATTAAGAGCAATCAATTTAAGCCAAGAAATTTCACATTAATCATTATTTTTACTTATTTTGTGTGATATTCTCTAAAACATTTTACATGTACCCCTATATTACATTTACTGCAACGCGTAGTGCATTTTTGATGACATTGACCACATCTTGTTTGTTTTGATTGGGGCTCCACAAAATGATCAATCCTATCAAATCGAGCATCTTTACCAGGACCAACACTATGAACGATTCTGTGTATTCCAAATGTATTCAAAATGTGTCGTGCTATATTTCGACGAAAAGTTAGTTGGTCGAATGAGCCACCATTTAGACGGTGGATTTGCCAGGCGTTCTGCACTGCAGAGTCTATTAGATATGTAAATGTAGGAAAATACCATTTTTTGCCGCGGACACCTACTCTGTACAAACTAATATTTTGATCCGCTCGATCTACTCCTCCCATATTCTTATTATAAAGTTTTACAGCGTTTGGTTGGGGAATGTGGTTAAATTTTTTTTGACTCTGGAAATATCTACGTACACTATGTTCAGGTAAGACTCTTGAAAAATTTGACGCCATTGCAACTACATTGTTGTCATTCCACTTTACCACATTTAGGTCGTTTTCAATTGTTGTTTTAAATTCATAAGAGCCCCTGGGAGTTTTACTCATCACATCTTTTGCAGGTAAATCACAATTATACAAACGGTTCTCTCTGATTGTTCCTGTAGCTTTTATTCCCTTTTTTCTTAATTCTCTTAACATAGTAAATCCAGTGAAGAAGTTATCGAAATAAAAATGATATGGAAATTTTTCTTCGGTTTTTGACAGTAGAATATCTACATAGTTAAGTATAACACTTCCCCCAAGACCAAATTCAGAATATTTTGGATCAAGTTTGGTTGCTGCTCCTTGGTAAGGTTCCATCCACACAATATGTCCATTATATGTTGTTCCTTCCCAAATTTTATAACCATATCTTACCAGTTTACTTTTTATAAATTGTTTGCAGCCATGTTTGCCAAAATATGGTACCATGGCTTCATCGATGCTGTGGTTTTCTTCGTGAGGAACATATTCTAATTTTTTTTTATTTAAGTGTTCAAATAAAGGTCGTATTTTAGCAAACTTGTCTTCTTTACTTAAGCAAAAATTATCACAAAAATGTAGATTAGACATGATAAAATCGAATCTATTACGACTCATCGCATTCGCTACTAAATCATTGTGAGTATCGGATTCTAGTTCCCAATATAATCTTTTACGAGGAACGCTGTTGTACCCACTCAATAACAAAATTCCAATAAATGCTCTAATTTCATATGGATGTATTTTTTCAGGAATTCCTTTTCTTCTAGTAGCGTACGTACTAGAATTAAACGAAAATCATATTTATTTGTTCATCATCAAAAAATAAACTAAATATCTCGTATGGAGTTAAGTTATTGTGAGCATCATATTTTGTTTTATTTTTCCTTTTTAAATTCGACAATGGAATGTTTTCTTGTTCATCAAAATCAGACTCACTTTCATCCTTTTGAAAAATTTTTGCCGGAGCTAGCAGTTGAGAGCCTGCTAAATTACTGTTTTCAACGTGGTTTTCGTCGGCGTCATCCTCATCAGTTAAATCTTCATTCGCATTAATTGGTTGTAAAATGTCTAATTAGAATTTCCTGAGGTGATTCATCATCCAACTCCTCTAATTGCTCTAGAATTTCATATAAATTCAAAGCACTGAGAAAAAAAAAAAAAATTTTACATGGTTATTCTCCCAGTGTACAAAATATAGGACAGCGATGATTTGTACTATATCTTGAAGCAATTAAAACTCACAACTAACACTTTTAAATGCAATTATGTTGTTTTATGCTTAATATTTAATATTTAGTACTATTTTTAAAATTTCAAGCTAAAATGATACAAAATACTTACTTTGACATTATGGATTCTTAAAAAAAAAATTTAAAAATTTTCACGATGTATTAAATTACTTTTTAAAAGCACTACTTTCACAATATTTTTGAATTAAACGTGTTTACTTCAACTAATATGCTTTTTTCTCTTTGCAAAAATTGTTTGAGAAAAAATTCAGTGAATATTAGATTACAAAAATTCAAATTAATATCCACGTTTTTTTTATGTAAAACTGTCCTATATGTAGGACAATGGGCAGGATCCGGCGAATCCTATATATAGGTTAGTGGGTTTATCTGGGAAACCTATAATAACTCAATACACTCTTCGACAAAATTGACTCCTTTTAAACTGTTTTATGGAAAAACCTCCAAGTTTAATTATAATGTAAAATTTAATAACGAACATGAATATTTAGAAAAGTTAAATATATTTAAACAAGAATTATACCCAAAAATAAAATCGCAATTAGAAAAAATTATGAATCAAAATATTGACAAACTAAACAGTAATAGAGAAGACCCTGTCGAAATAAATAAAAAACAAGTAATATTCAGAAAAGAAAACTGTAGAAATAAAATCACTGCTAGATTCAAAAGATGTAGACTTAAGAAAAATAATAAAGTTGCAGTTATTACAAAAAATAATCAAAAATTACATAAATCCAAAATAAACGTAAACTTGATAAACATATATTTCAAATAATAATGGCATTCTCCCTTTAAACCTTGGTTCGGCAAAAGTAATCAAAACTTATATAAACTTATTTCATATTGTTAAATTGGAACAGTATCAACAAAACGCAAATAACCTAGAACTTTCTATAAATTCACTAGACAAAATAACCACTTTAGATCATAGATATAATATTAATAGATAGGCAACCACTTTTGCAGCCACTTTTTGAGTAACAGCTGTTTTTGCATTATTTAGTTTCCTCCGCAAATAGTCCCGCAAAAAGAAACTTTCGCGCTTTTTAAATTTTTTTATTTACAGAAATAAAAGTAAAATAAAAATTTGTTTGATTATTCAATATTAAATGATGTTTTAATATGGAATTCTGATTATTGACAATGAACTCTTATTATAAATCATGAATTGTTCTTTGTAATGGCATTCTAAAATGAAATATATGTATATATATATATTTTCTAGTTAAAAAAAATTATAAATTAATGTATTTTCAAAACAATTTAACAAATAAATAATTTACATACAACCCTTATCATATATTTTACCTTTCAGATATAATACCATCAGGTTTTATTTAACTGTGATAATAGTATTTTTTTAATATTTTGTAATTTTTGTTTCATAAAATAAGGGAATGAACATTTTTCTGGAAGTTCTTTTAAATAAAGAACAATAACATTATTAACATTATTAACAACTTATTGGTGAACAGTATTTTTATAAGTTGATAATATGGGATTCAATCTCATTTTGTCAAATCAAAATAATATGTCACATAGCATTGAATACATAAAACTGGAGTATGAAGTTTTCTTTAATAAATTAGTTTAATATATAACTGGTTGATGTGGCTGAATCAAAACAAAATGCTTAATTTCAAAATTAATAAAGCGTAAATTTCAATAAATATAGATAGATATATATATTTCCATATATTCGGTGGAAATTCTAATCTGTACTTTTCTTTTTATATTTTTTATTATCAATATCTTATTTTTTAATCCTGCTTTTTGTTCTGCTACTACTTAACTAAAATCTAAATAAATACAAGTACTGTGGTCTGTGAATGTACATATTTGGTTTTAGAAGAAACTGTTCTATATGCTTTTATGCATAAATTGTACAAAATATAAACAGCTGTTTCGGCTTTAGAGTAAAACATATGTTAATTTTTGGCTGAAAATGCTTGAATATGAAATACATTAAAGTGAAAGAGAAGCTGCCAATCTATATTTTATTATATCTATGCTTTATTATATCTATATTTTATTATATCCAATCTCTCACAATTTTCAAACTAAAATTTGGAACTTTAAAAGATAAACAATCTAACTTAATGTCCACATTCCGAAAACGGAGAGGTATAATAAACGGTCTAGGAACTCTTATTAAAAGTATCACAGGAAATGTGGACGCAAATGACGCCTTAAAACTAAACGAAGAAATCGAAACTATTATCAAGACAGAAAATAACTTGAAAAACAGTAATTTTAACCAATATCTTTTAAATATTAATATGATCAAACGATTTGAAAATATCACAAACCACATTAACGAACAACAAAATTTAATAACCTACCATTTGAATGATATCCAAGATCAACTTAGAAATTCAATAAGATCTGAAAATTCAAAGTTCAAATATTTCCAATTATGACAACAAATTAATTACAATATCAATCTATTACAAGATCATTTAAATAATATCGCAGAAGCACTTATCCTTACAAAATTGAATATAATATCAAAACAAATTCTAAACAAAAATGAAATTCAGGAAATCCATAATATTTTCCAAAATCAAAATTTAAGTTTAAAACCTCTATAAAATGTTGGAACTACAAGCTTATTATAACACAACGAATATAATTTTTAACATCCAAATTCCTCTAATTTCTAATGAAACATTTTCATTCTTTCACATCATAACACTTCCCATTCAATTTACTAAAACTATTTCTTCTAAACCCTTCCTAATTATAAATGATGATATAATTCAGTACTTAGATAAAAAATGTCCAAAAATAGAAAATTTATTTTATTGCAAGGAAAATCCACATAGGAACACAGTTCAAAATTCTACATGTATTGGTAACCTAATACAAAACAAGCCTACATCATGTGAATTACACAACAGAGAAACAGATTTAGAAATCTTTGAACATGAACCAAACTACAATGCATTAATCAATATTCCAGAAACAACTATCCTTTCAAATTCTGGTGCAAGTCATAAAAAACTTAAAGGCTCTGTACTTATACATTTCAACTGCTGTGAAATAAAAATTAACAGCGTAACATATACATCAGTAATCAATAGCCATTGGGACGAAATAAACATCCATCCAACCATTTTTAGCAAAATCAATTCAACTTATTCAAATAGTAAAATACTTTTAAAAAATTTAAATAATTACCACTTCTGAATTGAAAGCAGATCAATTAACAATAATCGAAAGAAATACAATTTACACTTCACTTTCACTAACTGTCGTTACTATATTATTCATAATCAGAATTACATTTCATTTAATATTCTACATCCAGTATCGCAAGAAAAAAATCCACACCAATCCTATAATACCAGTCAATTTCAAACAACCAGGAATTATAAATGAAAAGCCAGCCAATATCTTAGCTGTTCTATCTATCGAACCGACAACTCAATTTGTCTGACCGTAACATCAATTTTAGGGGGGAGGAGTTATGTATTCTATACCGAACACTACAACAACAACTAATATATTATTATAAGTTAACTGACTAACCATTAATACATTATTTTGACCTTATATTATTTTTGCTAACCTAATCATATTCGTAAATTATTAAAAGTTAAATTAAAGGTAACTTGTTCTATTATGTTAAAATCAATTAAATTATAAACTATCAAATTATTTCTTACAATTATTGTAGACATAGAATCAGCAACTTTTAATTAAACATGTGTAACTTATCGGTGCTAATTCAACAAATTAACAAGTAAATTAAACAGTAAGTCTATGCAACCGACTTATTTATACCCTTCACCTAAAAAAATCAAATTAAATTAAAAATCCATAAGTTATTTTAGTTAGGTATTTAATATAAGCTAAAAAAATAAATGCTTTTACAACCTTTGTACAAAATGTCAGGTTTCTATCTTTATTAAATTCGAAGATATGCTTGCTGGGTCTTGGGAAGTGTGTGCAGGCACCCGATCCACCACCCCAATTAATTTCAAATTTTAGAGATATCATCAAACAGGGTAGAACACTCTTATATCAAATTTCAAGTTTTTTTATTTATTATTTTTGTTCGGTCGCTTGTTCGGTTTTGGGAGTTGTGTGGGAGGTACCCTAACAACCACTCCTATTGATCTCAAATTTTAGGCAAATCAGGGATTCAGGAAACAGCAT
Organism: Poecilobothrus nobilitatus; assembly: GCA_947095535.1. Lineage (NCBI taxonomy): Eukaryota > Metazoa > Arthropoda > Insecta > Diptera > Dolichopodidae > Poecilobothrus > Poecilobothrus nobilitatus. The sequence continues at coordinate 165,314,084 of OX352774.1, read as the reverse complement.
CCTCGTATCAAATTTGAAGTTTCTATCTTTATTAATTTCGAAAATATGCTTGTTCGGTTTTGGGAGTTGTGTAGGAGGTACCCGAATAACTCCTCCAATTCATATCAAATTTTGGACAAATTGGAGATTCAGGAAACAACACCCTAGTACCAAATCTTTATTATATTCGAATATATGCTTCTTCGGTTTTGGGAGTTGCGTGAGAGGTACCCGAACAACCACTCCAATTCATCTTAAATTTTAGGGATATCAGGGATTCAGGAAAACAGACCCTCGTACAAATTTTTAAGTTTCTATCTTTATTAATTTCGAAGATATGCGTATTCGGTTTTGGTAGTTGTATGGAGGTACCCGAACCCATGGTCCGATTTCACCCATTTGCAATCCCCGCCTTACTTTAGTCATTGTTAACCTACAGTATAAACTTCATCAAGATAGTATCATTATTTTTTGAGTTATCGTGCGTACGGACGGACGGACATGGCTAAATCGACTAAGGAGCTGATCCTGATTCAGAATATATATACATGTCCATATCGAACTCGCTTCCTTTTGGTGGTTAGAAACACCATACCAAAGTTAATATACCCTATACTTTAAGTGTAGGGTATATGTAAAGAACCAAATTTGTAAAATTAATTCAATTAATAATATCCAAAAAAAGAAGTAATATTCAATTAAAGTTGCATTTTTAGTACATTTCCAAAAAATTTTTGAAAAAGTGCAAGTGCATTTCAATTAAAGTTGCATTTTTAGTACATTTCCAAAATATTTTTGAAAAAATGCGCCTATTAGTTTCACTCTGGCCATCCGTCTGTCCGTCTGTTTACAAAACTTCTACACCGTTAAAGATAGAGAAAAAAATTTTTAACCATGGGTAGGTCTCATAAAAAAATTAATTTTGTGGAACAACATTTTCATGTAGCCCCATCCATCAGGGAACTTAAACAAAAAAAAAACCCTATTTTTAAACGCGTATATTTCATGTTCCGCTTAACATTTTTTTAATCTGAAAACGCCATTCGACAGGAATTTTTACCTTTATAAATAAATATCAAAATTATATACAGTTTTTAAATTTAGTATTTAAATTAACCGTTATGTGAAAACCATATTTTGCATGATATTTCTACCTTCATAACTTTTTGGCGCACTTTTAGATGGGGCTTGATTAAGGGAAGAAAGAATTTTTAGAATTAGTATAAGTTTGCTCAGAAAATTTTTATGTAGCACCCCCTCTTTAAGAGTTATTACGCCTCAAAAATTGAAAATTTGCTATTATTATACACCTGTAACTTAGGCACCTGTAAAAATTTTTTTTCGGCAAGACATGAATATTAAAGGTTCAATAATATGTTTTTACGTGTGTTAACGGCTTTTCTTGGTTATATAGGGTTCCCGACTTACAGTCCCTCAAAATTACAGAAAAGTCCTATTTTCACATTTTTTTCTTATTACATGAAATTTTCAAATTTTTGTGGAAGTCACAATTCTAAATAGTTTGTATTGTCTTTTGGAAATGTGCGCTTTTAAAAACCGTTGCTTTACATTCTACCTTGTTTTTATTTAAATTGCGAACCAGTCACTTATTTTGTGCTAGCAAACACATTAGAAAAAATTCATAAAAAAAAAATATACATATCAATAAATCAGTAAATTATTCCGAGGAAATATATTATAATATACCAATTATAACACACTATAATTTATATTTTTTACATATACACTAACTACATTACAATTATAAAGTAATATATATAATCAAATACTACATACTCAAAAATATACGTTCGAGATGTATTTTCCAAATTTCAATAAAAATTAAAAAACAGCGAGTCGGGGCGCTTTAGCCCCTCAATGTTTCAATCAATCAAGGTCGGGAGAATGTTGCGGCACGATCCAAATATTTTTGTTAGGCTTCCTTCTTCAACTAAAAGAAAACCTGAAAAGAGAGAGACCACAAAGAGTCTACACTTAACAAATAAATTAAAATAAAATACTTATCTGAATTATTGGTTCATCTCATTGGTTCATCTTTCACAGCATCTAACAGCAGCATCTAAAAATGCATTTAAAATTAAATTGAAGTTTAATAGTTAAATTTAAAATTAATTGTTATTACTTACCAATTTATATTTGCTTTGTTTATAATTATTATGTTCTATTGTTATGTTCTATTATTAATTATCACTAGAAAATCTCCTGCGCAATTGCACAATTTCTATAGATTCAAAAACATTTCCGTTATCATACTGACTCCCTTAATAAACTACCTAAAAATTTCATTTTTACATCAGCACCATTAAAAAAACGTTGGAATCACTTAATTACTTGATGTAATAGAAAAAAAATATAAAACAAATCTAAACACATAAAATTAAAAATGTTAGGTAGCAGTTTATTAATTTTTTCTCGCCGTTTTTTCGTGGCGGTAATTTTTGACAGTTTTTTAATCATTGAGAAAAAATGGTCCAAGCTAAAAACACATTCATGGTAAAAGTTCGTGCCGATATCTCAAAAATTGTTTGAAACACATGTATAAAGTGCACAATAAAAACCGGCGAAAAATCAACCAACACCAACCGCTACGACATTTTCTTTTTTGTTACATTTAAAACAATACCAATAATCGAAATAATTTTAATATTTGTTAAAATTTGACTCTCTATTTTTATTTAGTTTTAAAAAAAATTTTTATGTCGATGAAAAATAGTTGTTTTCGCCGCGAAATTACTTTAATTATCAAAACTACTTTCAAGTCTTTTGCGTTTATTTTTTTTTGCTTGAAAAAAATTTGCTGAATTTATTTTATTTAAATGTACTTTAGAAGAGGTCTTTGCTATATTTAATAAAAGATTCATGTCTCTGATAATGAAATTTCATAAATTTTCGGGGGCTTTTTTTTGTGACGGTCGTTTTCGACAGCTTTTTAATTTAATGATCAAATAATAAATTAGTACAAAATTATGAATCTATTGTGAGAAGGCTTCTAAGATATTTTCTATGTTAGTTTTTTTTTTTTTTAAGAAAAATATCCATTTTTATAATATTTGGTAAATTCCAGACTTCTGTTATGAAATATGATTATTTAAGTCTGCCGAATTTTATATTAATAAAAAAATTTCGAATATTTTATGTTATACCAGTTATACCGAAAATTTAGCTTAAAAATCTAAATTTCAACCTAAATAAACAAAACTACTTTAAAGTCTGTTACGAAGCTTTTACCAGCTTTTATACTAATGAAAACAAAATCAAGAATAAAATCGGCCTATTATTTTTCTTACAAATATGAGGCTTACTATAAACTTTGCTCTTTTCACCTTCAAGCGTTTTAATTTTATTAAGAGTACCTATTTTTTCTTTTTTTTTCAAAACAAAGATTGAAAACGCCAACAGAAGATTAATAATTTATTTTTAATTTACCGCTGCGACCAGTTAATGGTGGTGGCGGTCAAATTAAAAAATTAAAAATTTGCTAAATTTATTTTTATTGAAAATGTGTTTTTTAAGTATGTACTTTTCCTTTTTTGACTGTACTCACTTTTAATGAACTGTTTGTGTCTCTGATAATACTTCCAGTGGAAAATTTGGTCTCTGGTAATAATATTTACTAAATTTATTTATATTTTTAATGAACGGTTTGTGTCTCTTGATAATACTTTGAGTTAAAGATTCGTGTCTCTGATAATAAAATTTTAAATTATTAAATATACAGAAATATCATCATTGCCAGTTTAGTTTACATTCAGCGTGAGTGTTTTATTATAGATATAAAATATTTTTTTTTACATATTGGCAAGGTCTCGCCAACATCTTGTGTATTATATTATAGATTTATTAAAATACAAGACATTTTCATTTATTTCTTGTTCCAAACTTACAAACGTTTTAAATTATTATGACTTAATTATAATATTGTGGTCGGTTTTCACCTTAACAGCTAAACTATAAAAATTTGTATTGTTTATTTGATACATATGATATTTTTAATTCAAATTTAATAAGAGGAAAGAAACTGAAATCCTCTTTTGACCTTTGTTGAAAACTTACATACTATGGCAAATTTTGTATTAAAGGATTTTGAGAATCATTGCTTTTTATTTATAATCATATTTCCAATTGTTTTGACATTTCCAATAACATGAAGTTTTGTAGTAGAAAAAAAGAATGGTTTGTCTAACAATAATTTAAAAATTTTATTTTGTTTAATTTGTATTTGGTCTAGGTGGGATTTAGCACATGAACTCCAAATTTCTGAGCCATAAAATATCAAACTTTGGAAAACTGATTTGTAAAGCAGTATTTTGTTGTCTCTCAACAGGATTTCCGGTTTATTAAAGGATATAAAGTTTTTATGACGATGTTGCACTTTTTAATTATGAAACCTACGTGTGTTTTAAATAATAGTTTTTTATCCAATTGTAACCCTAAATACTTTAAGGATTCCTCCCATGTAATTTCAACACTATGAAGTCTTAAATTTATCGTTAGTAATAAATCAGGCCTGCGTTTCCTACTAAAAAAATAAGCCTAAGTTTTCAATACTTTGATTTTTATTTTCCATTTATGAAAATAATTCTTAATAACATTATATCCTTTTTCAAGATTGTGAGATATAGTAGTGGTAAATATAATAAAATAATAGTGGTAAATATAATAAGATATAGTAGTGGTAGATATAGTTGTGAGCCCTGAGGGACTTCAGCATTTATTGATCTTACAGTAGATTTGAATTCATTTAATTTTACAAAAATTGAGCATTGCTAAGAAAGCTTTGAATAATGTTTATAAGGTAAGTATGTTGGAAAATTTAGATTTATCATTTTGAAAATTAGACCGTCCTGCCAAACAGAGTCAAAAGGTTTTTCACCAAATATAATATTTATTAAAATAATACTTATTTTTTTTTACTTAATTTAATATATTTTTCTCTTTTACACTTACATGTAATTTTATAATTATATAACATTAATTATAAAGTAATATATATAATCAAATACTACATACTCAAAAATATACGTTCGAGATGTATTTTCCAAATTTCAATAAAAATTAAAAAACAGCGAGTCGGGGCGCTTTAGCCCCTCAATGTTTCAATCAATCAAGGTCGGGAGAATGTTGCGGCACGATCCAAATATTTTTGTTAGGCTTCCTTCTTCAACTAAAAGAAAACCTGAAAAGAGAGAGACCACAAAGAGTCTACACTTAACAAATAAATTAAAATAAAATACTTATCTGAATTATTGGTTCATCTCATTGGTTCATCTTTCACAGCATCTAACAGCAGCATCTAAAAATGCATTTAAAATTAAATTGAAGTTTAATAGTTAAATTTAAAATTAATTGTTATTACTTACCAATTTATATTTGCTTTGTTTATAATTATTATGTTCTATTGTTATGTTCTATTATTAATTATCACTAGAAAATCCCCTGTGCAATTGCACAATTTCTATAGATTCAAAAACATTTCCGTTATCATACTGACTCCCTTAATAAACTACCTAAAAATTTCATTTTTACATCAGCACCATTAAAAAAACGTTGGAATCACTTAATTACTTGATGTAATAGAAAAAAAATATAAAACAAATCTAAACACATAAAATTAAAAATGTTAGGTAGCAGTTTATTAATTTTTTCTCGCCGTTTTTTCGTGGCGGTAATTTTTGACAGTTTTTTAATCATTGAGAAAAAATGGTCCAAGCTAAAAACACATTCAGGGTAAAAGTTCGTGCCGATATCTCAAAAATTGTTTGAAACACATGTATAAAATGCACAATAAAAACCGGCGACAAATCAACCAACACCAACAGCTACAACATTTTCTTTTTTGTTACATTTAAAACAATACCAATAATCGAAATAATTTTAATATTTGTTAAAATTTGACTCTCTATTTTTCTTTAGCTTTAAAAAAAATTTTTATGTCGATGAAAAATAGTTGTTTTCGCCGCGAAATTACTTTAATTATCAAAACTACTTTCAAGTCTTTTGCGTTTATTTTTTTTTGCTTGAAAAAAATTTGCTGAATTAAATGTACTTTAGAAGAGGTCTTTGCTATATTTAATAAAAGATTCATGTCTCTGATAATGAAATTTCATAAATTTTCGGGGGCTTTTTTTTGTGACGGTCGTTTTCGACAGCTTTTTAATTTAATGGTCTAATAATAAATTAGTACAAAATTATGAATCTATTGTGAGAGAAGGCTTCTAAGATATTTTCTATGTTAGTTTTTTTTTTTTTTAAGAAAAATATCCATTTTTATAATATTTGGTAAATTCCAGACTTCTGTTATGAAATATGATTATTTAAGTATGCCGAATTTTATATTAATGAAAAAATTTCGAATATTTTATGTTATACCAGTTATACCGAAAATTTAGCTTAAAAATCTAAATTTCAACCTAAATAAACAAAACTACTTTAAAGTCTGTTACGAAGCTTTTACCAGCTTTTATACTAATGAAAACAAAATCAAGAATAAAATCGGCCTATTATTTTTCTTACAAATATGAGGCTTACTATAAACTTTGCTCTTTTCACCTTCAAGCGTTTTAATTTTATTAAGAGTACCTATTTTTTTTTTTTTCCAAAACAAAGATTGAAAACGCCAACAGAAGATTAATAATTTATTTTTAATTTACCGCTGCGACCAGTTCATAATGGTGGTGGCGGTCAAATTAAAAAATTAAAAATTTGCTGAATTTATTTTTATTGAAAATGTGTTTTTTAAGAATGTACTTTTCCTTTTTTGACTGTACTCACTTTTAATGAACGGTTTGTGTCTCTGATAATACTTCTAGTGGAAAATTTGGTCTCTGGTAATAATATTTACTAAATTTATTTATATTTTTAATGAACGGTTTGTGTCTCTTGATAATACTTTGAGTTAAAGATTCGTGTCTCTGATAATAAAATTTTAAATTATTAAATATACAGAAATATCATCATTGCCAGTTTAGTTTACATTCAGCGTGAGTCTTTTATTATAGATATAAAATATTTTTTTTTACATGTTGGCAAGGTCTCGCCAACATCTTGTGTATTATATTATAGATTTATTAAAATACAAGACATTTTCATTTATTTCTTGTTCCAAACTTACAAACGTTTTAAATTATTATGACTTAATTATAATATAGTGGTCGATTTTCACCTTAACAGCTAAACTATAAAAATTTGTATTGTTTATTTGATACATATGATATTTTTAATTCAAATTTAATAAGAGGAAAGAAACTGAAATCCTCTTTTGACCTTTGTTGAAAACTTACATACTATGGCAAATTTTGTATTAAAGGATTTTGAGAATCATTGCTTTTTATTTATAATCATATTTCCAATTGTTTTGACATTTCCAATAACATGAAGTCTTGTAGTAGAAAAAAAGAATGGTTTGTCTAACAATAATTTAAAAATTTTATTTTGTTTAATTTGTATTTGGTCTAGGTGGGATTTAGCACATGAACTCCAAATTTCTGAGCCATAAAACATCAAACTTTGGAAAACTGATTTGTAAAGCAGTATTTTGTTGTCTCTCAACAGGATTTCCGGTTTATTAAGGGATATAAAGTTTTTATGACGATGTTGCACTTTTTAATTATGAAACCTACGTGTGTTTTAAATAATAATTTTTTATCCAATTGTAACCCTAAATACTTTAAGGATTCTTCCCATGTAATTTCAACACTATGAAGTCTTAAATTTATCGTTAGTAATAAATCAGGTCTGCGTTTCCTACTAAAAAAATAAGCCTAAGTTTTCAATACTTTGATTTTTATTTTCCATTTATGAAAATAATTCTTAATAACATTATATCCTTTTCAAGATTGTGAGATATAGTAGTGGTAAATATAATAAAATAATAGTGGTAAATATAATAAGATGTAGTAGTGGTAGATATAGTTGTGAGCCCTGAGGGACTTCAGCATTTATTGATCTTACAGTAGATTTGAATTCATTTAATTTTACAAAAATTGAGCATTGCTAAGAAAGCTTTGAATAATGTTTATAAGGTATGTTGGAAAATTTAGATTTATCATTTTGAAAATTAGACCGTCCTGCCAAACAGAGTCAAAAGCTTTTTCACCAAATATAATATTTATTAAAATAATACTTATTTTTTTTTACTTAATTTAATGTATTTTTCTCTTTTACACTTACATGTAATTTTATAATTATATAACATTAATTATAAAGTAATATATATAATCAAATACTACATACTCAAAAATATACGTTCGAGATGTATTTTCCAAATTTCAATAAAAATTAAAAAACAGCGAGTCGGGGCGCTTTAGACCCTCAATGTTTCAATCAATCAAGGTCGGGAGAATGTTGCGGCACGATCCAAATATTTTTGTTAGGCTTCCTTCTTCAACTAAAAGAAAACCTGAAAAGAGAGAGACCACAAAGAGTCTACACTTAACAAATAAATTAAAATAAAATACTTATCTGAATTATTGATTCATCTCATTGGTTCATCTTTCACAGCATCTAACAGCAGCATCTAAAAATGCATTTAAAATTAAATTGAAGTTTAATAGTTAAATTTAAAATTAATTGTTATTACTTACCAATTTATATTTGCTTTGTTTATAATTATTATGTTCTATTGTTATGTTCTATTATTAATTATCACTAGAAAATCCCCTGTGCAATTGCACAATTTCTATAGATTCAAAAACATTTCCGTTATCATACTGACTCCCTTAATAAACTACCTAAAAATTTCATTTTTACATCAGCACCATTAAAAAAACGTTGGAATCACTTAATTACTTGATGTAATAGAAAAAAAATATAAAACAAATCTAAACACATAAAATTAAAAATGTTAGGTAGCAGTTTATTAATGTTTTCTCGCCGTTTTTTCGTGGCGGTAATTTTTGACAGTTTTTTAATCATTGAGAAAAAATGGTCCAAGCTAAAAACACATTCAGGGTAAAAGTTCGTGCCGATATCTCAAAAATTGTTTGAGACACATGTATAAAATCCACAATAAAAACCGGCGAAAAATCAACCAACACCAACCGCTACGACATTTTCTTTTTTGTTACATTTAAAACAATACCAATAATCGAAATAATTTTAATATTTGTTAAAATTTGACTCTCTATTTTTCTTTAGTTTTAAAAAAAATTTTTATGTCGATGAAAAATAGTTGTTTTCGCCGCGAAATTACTTTAATTATCAAAACTACTTTCAAGTCTTTTGCGTTTATTTTTTTTTTGCTTGAAAAAAATTTGCTGAATTTATTTTATTTAAATGTACTTTAGAAGAGGTCTTTGCTATATTTAATAAAAGATTCATGTCTCTGATAATAAAATTTCATAAATTTTCGGGGGCTTTTTTTTGTGACGGTCGTTTTCGACAGCTTTTTAATTTAATGGTCTAATAATAAATTAGTACAAAATTATGAATCTATTGTGAGAGAAGGCTTCTAAGATATTTTCTATGTTAGTTTTTTTTTTTTTTAAGAAAAATATCCATTTTTATAATATTTGGTAAATTCCAGACTTCTGTTATGAAATATGATTATTTAAGTCTGCCGAATTTTATATTAAAAAAAAATTTCGAATATTTTATGTTATACCAGTTATACCGAAAATTTATCTTAAAAATCTAAATTTCAACCTAAATAAACAAAACTACTTTAAAGTCTGTTACGAAGCTTTTACCAGCTTTTATACTAATGAAAACAAAATCAAGAATAAAATCGGCCTATTATTTTTCCTACAAATATGAGGCTTACTATAAACTTTGCTCTTTTCACCTTCAAGCGTTTTAATTTTATTAAGAGTACCTATTTTTTTTTTTTTCCAAAACAAAGATTGAAAACGCCAACAGAAGATTAATAATTTATTTTTAAATTACCGCTGCGACCAGTTCATAATGGTGGTGGCGGTCAAATTAAAAAATTAAAAATTTGCTGAATTTATTTTTATTGAAAATGTGTTTTTTAAGAATGTACTTTTCCTTTTTTGACTGTACTCACTTTTAATGAACGGTTTGTGTCTCTGATAATACTTCTAGTGGAAAATTTGGTCTCTGGTAATAATATTTACTAAATTTATTTATATTTTTAATGAACGGTTTGTGTCTCTTGATAATACTTTGAGTTAAAGATTCGTGTCTCTGATAATAAAATTTTAAATTATTAAATATACAGAAATACCATCATCGCCAGTTTAGTTTACATTCAGCGTGAGTCTTTTATTATAGATATAAAATATTTTTTTTTACATGTTGGCAAGGTCTCGCCAACATCTTGTGTATTATATTATAGATTTATTAAAATACAAGACATTTTCATTTATTTCTTGTTCCAAACTTACAAACGTTTTAAATTATTATGACTTAATTATAATATAGTGGTCGATTTTCACCTTAACAGCTAAACTATAAAAATTTGTATTGTTTATTTGATACATATGATATTTTTAATTCAAATTTAATAAGAGGAAAGAAACTGAAATCCTCTTTTGACCTTTGTTGAAAACTTACATACTATGGCAAATTTTGTATTAAAGGATTTTGAGAATCATTGCTTTTTATTTATAATCATATTTCCAATTGTTTTGACATTTCCAATAACATGAAGTTTTGTAGTAGAAAAAAAGAATGGTTTGTCTAACAATAATTTAAAAATTTTATTTTGTTTAATTTGTATTTGGTCTAGGTGGGATTTAGCACATGAACTCCAAATTTCTGAGCCATAAAACATCAAACTTTGGAAAACTGATTTGTAAAGCAGTATTTTGTTGTCTCTCAACAGGATTTCCGGTTTATTAAGGGATATAAAGTTTTTATGACGATGTTGCACTTTTTAATTATGAAACCTACGTGTGTTTTAAATAATAATTTTTTATCCAATTGTAACCCTAAATACTTTAAGGATTCCTCCCATGTAATTTCAACACTATGAAGTCTTAAATTTATCGTTAGTAATAAATCAGGTCTGCGTTTCCTACTAAAAAAATAAGCCTAAGTTTTCAATACTTTGATTTTTATTTTCCATTTATGAAAATAATTCTTAATAACATTATATCCTTTTCAAGATTGTGAGATATAGTAGTGGTAAATATAATAAAATAATAGTGGTAAATATAATAAGATGTAGTAGTGGTAGATATAGTTGTGAGCCCTGAGGGACTTCAGCATTTATTGATCTTACAGTAGATTTGATTTCATTTAATTTTACAAAAATTGAGCATTGCTAAAAATTGAGCATTCATTTAATTTTAAAAAAATTGAGCATTGCTAAGAAAGCTTTGAATAGTGTTTATAAGGTATGTTGGAAAATTTAGATTTATCATTTTGAAAATTAGACCGTCCTGCCAAACAGAGTCAAAAGCTTTTTCACCAAATATAATATTTATTAAAATAATACTTATTTTTTTTTACTTAATTTAATGTATTTTTCTCTTTTACACTTACATGTAATTTTATAATTATATAACATTAATTATAAAGTAATATATATAATCAAATACTACATACTCAAAAATATACGTTCGAGATGTATTTTCCAAATTTCAATAAAAATTAAAAAACAGCGAGTCGGGGCGCTTTAGCCCCTCAATGTTTCAATCAATCAAGGTCGGGAGAATGTTGCGGCACGATCCAAATATTTTTGTTAGGCTTCCTTCTTCAACTAAAAGAAACCCTGAAAAGAGAGAGACCACAAAGAGTCTACACTTAACAAATAAATTAAAATAAAATACTTATCTGAATTATTGATTCATCTCATTGGTTCATCTTTCACAGCATCTAACAGCAGCATCTAAAAATGCATTTAAAATTAAATTGAAGTTTAATAGTTAAATTTAAAATTAATTGTTATTACTTACCAATTTATATTTGCTTTGTTTATAATTATTATGTTCTATTGTTATGTTCTATTATTAATTATCACTAGAAAATCCCCTGTGCAATTGCCAAATTCCTTTAGATTCAAAAACATTTCCGTTATCATACTGACTCCCTTAATAAACTACCTAAAAATTTCATTTTTACATCAGCACCATTAAAAAAACGTTGGAATCACTTAATTACTTGATGTAATAGAAAAAAAATATAAAACAAATCTAAACACATAAAATTAAAAATGTTAGGTAGCAGTTTATTAATTTTTTCTCGCCGTTTTTTCGTGGCGGTAATTTTTGACAGTTTTTTAATCATTGAGAAAAAATGGTCCAAGCTAAAAACACATTCAGGGTAAAAGTTCGTGCCGATATCTCAAAAATTGTTTGAAACACATGTATAAAATCCACAATAAAAACCGGCGAAAAATCAACCAACACCAACCGCTACGACATTTTCTTTTTTGTTACATTTAAAACAATACCAATAATCGAAATAATTTTAATATTTGTTAAAATTTGACTCTCTATTTTTCTTTAGTTTTAAAAAAAATTTTTATGTCGATGAAAAATAGTTGTTTTCGCCGCGAAATTACTTTAATTATCAAAACTACTTTCAAGTCTTTTGCGTTTATTTTTTTTTTTGCTTGAAAAAAATTTGCTGAATTTATTTTATTTAAATGTACTTTAGAAGAGGTCTTTGCTATAATTAATAAAAGATTCATGTCTCTGATAATGAAATTTCATAAATTTTCGGGGGCTTTTTTTTGTGACGGTCGTTTTCGACAGCTTTTTAATTTAATGGTCTAATAATAAATTAGTACAAAATTATGAATCTATTGTGAGAGAAGGCTTCTAAGATATTTTCTATGTTAGTTTTTTTTTTTTTAAAAAAAAAACCCATTTTTATAATATTTGGTAAATTCCAGACTTCTGTTATGAAATATGAATATTTAAGTCTGCCGAATTTTATATTAATAAAAAAATTTCGAATATTTTATGTTATACCAGTTATACCGAAAATTTATCTTAAAAATCTAAATTTCAACCTAAATAAACAAAACTACTTTAAAGTGTGTTACGAAGCTTTTACCAGCTTTTATACTAATGAAAACAAAATCAAGAATAAAATCGGCCTATTATTTTTCTTACAAATATGAGGCTTACTATAAACTTTGCTCTTTTCACCTTCAAGCGTTTTAATTTTATTAAGAGTACCTATTTTTTTTTTTTCCAAAACAAAGATTGAAAACGCCAACAGAAGATTAATAATTTATTTTTAATTTACCGCTGCGACCAGTTCATAATGGTGGTGGCGGTCAAATTAAAAAATTAAAAATTTGCTGAATTTATTTTTATTGAAAATGTGTTTTTTAAGAATGTACTTTTCCTTTTTTGACTGTACTCACTTTTAATGAACTGTTTGTGTCTCTGATAATACTTCTAGTGGAAAATTTGGTCTCTGGTAATAATATTTACTAAATTTATTTATATTTTTAATGAACGGTTTGTGTCTCTTGATAATACTTTGAGTTAAAGATTCGTGTCTCTGATAATAAAATTTTAAATTATTAAATATACAGAAATATCATCATTACCAGTTTAGTTTACATTCAGCGTGAGTGTTTTATTATAGATATAAAATATTTTTTTTTACATGTTGGCAAGGTCTCGCCAACATCTTGTGTATTATATTATAGATTTATTAAAATACAAGACATTTTCATTTATTTCTTGTTCCAAACTTACAAACGTTTTAAATTATTATGACTTAATTATAATATTGTGGTCGGTTTTCACCTTAACAGCTAAACTATAAAAATTTGTATTGTTTATTTGATACATATGATATTTTTAATTCAAATTTAATAAGAGGAAAGAAACTGAAATCCTCTTTTGACCTTTGTTGAAAACTTACATACTATGGCAAATTTTGTATTAAAGGATTTTGAGAATCATTGCTTTTTATTTATAATCATATTTCCAATTATTTTGACATTTCCAATAACATGAAGTCTTGTAGTAGAAAAAAAGAATGGTTTGTCTAACAATAATTTAAAAATTTTATTTTGTTTAATTTGTATTTGGTCTAGGTGGGATTTAGCACATGAACTCCAAATTTCTGAGCCATAAAATATCAAACTTTGGAAAACTGATTTATAAAGCAGTATTTTGTTGTCTCTCAACAGGATTTCCGGTTTATTAAGGGATATAAAGTTTTTATGACGATGTTGCACTTTTTAATTATGAAACCTAGGTGTGTTTTAAATAATAGTTTTTTATCCAATTGTAACCCTAAATACTTTAAGGATTCCTCCCATGTAATTTCAACACTATGAAGTCTTAAATTTATCGTTAGTAATAAATCAGGCCTGCGTTTCCTACTAAAAAAATAAGCCTAAGTTTTCAATACTTTGATTTTTATTTTCCATTTATGAAAATAATTCTTAATAACATTATATCCTTTTTCAAGATTGTGAGATATAGTAGTGGGGTCCTTATGTGTACTAAATATTGCTGTATCATCGGCAAATACACCTAGCGCACAATTAACGATTTTAGGGATGTCAGAAGTAAAGTTATTGAATAAAATTCGACTTATCACTGAGCCCTGAGGGACTCCAGCATTTATTGATCTTACGGTAGATTTGAATTCATTTAATTTTACAAAAATTGAGCATTGCTAAGAAAGCTTTGAATAATGTTTATAAGGTATGTTGGAAAATTTAGATTTATCATTTTGAAAATTAAACCGTCATGCCAAATAGAGTCAAAATCTTTTTCACCAAATATAATATTTATTAAAATAATACTTATTTTTTTTTACTTAATTTAATATATTTTTCTCTTTTACACTTACATGTAATTTTATAATTATATAACATTGATTACTCGCCTATTTGTTCTCCGATATCGCCGACATCTTTAAAATTATATTATTGATTGTTAAATATTCTACTATCTATCTATCTATCTACTATCTATAAATATAATCTATTCAAATAGATTTATTACTTATATACAAAATAAGAATATATTTCTTTTGTACTAATGATAATTTTTAATATTTAATATGTACTAGAATCTAATTTTACTTCTAAGGTCAATGAAATATAATACATAAGAAACCGTGAATTCATATTAAAAGTAACATTTTTTAAACATTTTAATTTTAATCGTAATCGAATCGCCACTTTATTAACATTAAAGAAAAAAATTGAATATAAATTAAATAAATTGAAATCTATAATGAATATATAAATTATTCGTTTTTTTTAATTAACTTATATTTGGTAATCTATAAAAATTTGAAATCTATATTTTTGTGAAATCTTTACCTATTTAAATCTATAAAAATTTTAACTTTTGACCTCTTTTTCATTTGCCATTCATGATGTTTTTGATATGTTACATGTTGGTGTTTCAATTATTTGCATTATTAATGGGAGTTTCAGTGCTGAGTGCGCACTTCTAACACCATCTAATAATGTTGCTGCTATACGTAAAGAATCAATTGGTAATGTTTTGAAATCTTATATTTGTCAAACTAAATGATATCAAAAAAGTTTTTCCAAAAATGATATAAAAGTGTTTTTAGATGCTCCTTTTTTGGAGCATCTAAAAAATATAATCCACCTTTTTGATAATTTACAGCTGACACTATTGTACTATGTCCGTCTGTTTACAAAACTTCTATACCGTTAAAGATAGAGAAATAAGATGGGTAGGTCTGGGTATGGGTACCCTTTAACCATGGGTAGGTCTCATAAAAAAATTAATGTTGTAGAATAACCTTTTCATATAGCCCCATCCATTACGGAGCTACAGCCCCATAAACTTTGGAAAAGCCCTATTTTTAAATGCGTACATCTCATGTTCTGCTTAACACTTTTTCAATATGAAAACGCCATTCGATAGAAATTTTTTTTGGCTTTATAAATCAATATCACAATTATACAATTCTTTTAAATTTAGTATTTAGGTAGGGACTTGAAATTTTGAGGTAAGAAAGAACTTTCAGAATTAGTATAAGTTTCCTCAGAAAATCTTTTTCGCCCACCCCCTGTTTAAAAGCTATTAGGGCTCAAGAATTGAAAATTTGCTATTTTTAAATACTTAGTTGTAACTTAGGCACCTGTACACATTTTTCTTCGGTAAAACATAAAAATGAAAGCTCCAGTAATATACTTTTACGTGTGTTAACGGTTTCTTTTAGTTGTATATGATTCCTGAGTTACAGCCGTTCAAAATTTCAAAAACACGCCCTATTTTCAGATGTATATATCTCAGGCTCTGCGTGATAGTTTTACAATCTGAAAACGCTAGAAGATCGGAAATTTCCTTACCTCTATAAAACAATATCAATATTATGTAATATTTTGTAATTTACTATTTAAATTTACCGTTATTATATGAAAACCAAATTTAACATTATATTTCTTTTTCCATAACTCCGGCGTGCTTTTAGACAGGAACTTGAAATTTGAAACAAGAAAGAAGTTTTAGACTTAGTATAAGTTTCCTCAGATAATTTTTTTGGACCACCCAATGTTTAAGAGCTATTAGGGCTTAAAAATTTAAAACTTGCTATTTTTTAGACACTTGTAACTTAGACATAAAAGATTAAAGCTTCAAAAAGGTTTAAAGGTATTAACACAAGACATAAAAATTAAAGATTCAATAATATATTTTTACGTGAGTTTTCCTTAGTTATATAGGATTCCGGACTTACAACCGCTTAAAATTGCAAATATGTCGTCTTTTCACATTGTTTCTTATTATGTATCTACTTATATAAAAATTTTAAATTTTGATGCAGAGTCACAATTCTAAACAATTTGTATTATCTTTTGGAAATGTTGGTTTACGTTCCGTTGGTTTAATCATTAAATAAAAAAAACCAAGGGTTTTTAAAGAAGCACATTAACTTCAAAACAGTTATGTATATACATATGTAGCTACATATATATGAATGTATGTATATTTAGAAAAACAAATTGGGATGTTTTTTTGGTTAGAAAAAACTTTAACAAATAAAGTCACACTTTCGCCAATTTTAAGATAACCCTATATTATTAGAAAAGTTATTAACAGAAATAAGAATATAATATGAGAGCTTCCATTTTCGTACATTACTTCAAAAAAATTTGAACAGGTGTTCAAGTTACAGGTCTTTAAAAATGGAGAATATTCAGTTTTTGTACCCTTACAGTTCCTAAACGGGGAGAAATACAAAAATATTTTCTGAAATGACTAATACGTATTTTCAATGATCTAATTCTTCTGAAAGTTTCTAACTTAAACCGTTTAGAATAGAGAAGTGGTTTGCAATAATTGAGTTTCGCACAACAGTAAATTAAAACGCCATATAGCAAAACTACATATTTATTATACCCGTACGATAAGGATAGGGTATATTCAAATTGCTCCTCCGTTTGTAACACCTCGAAATAAGCTAGCTAGATATACCTTTAAAGGTATGGATCGGATCAGAAAAAAATTCTAAGTCTATTAAGCTTTGTCCGTCCGTTCGTTCGTCCGTCAGCAAGATAACTCAAAAACTAAGAAAGCTAGAGTCTTGAAATTAACACAAAATATTTTTACAACAATTTGCAGGTTCCCTATTTTTTTTTGGTTGAGATCCGACCAAACCTTCTGGTAGCTTTCGAACACCTACCTTTTAGATCCCCATTTTAGATTTTTTTTAAAATAGAGCCATGAAATTTTAACTGCTGATAAATATCATAAAAATATTAACTTTATGATAACAACTTTTTTTCTGTAGGCCCACACGTTACGGAGCTACAGCCCCCCAAAGTTCTAAAAATCTCTTTATTTAAATTGTTATAACACAAGTTATATAAGGTGCTAGTAAAAAAGTCCATCATACGGTATAAGTAGAAAAATATAGCTTGTGTGAAAGTTTCCTCAGTTTTATGAACAAATTAATTTTAGTAAATTTATTCAAATTCGTATATACGTATTATGTAAAAAAAATTTTAAAAATTTAGTACTTCTTTAATTTTTTTTTTGTTTTAAATATTTTCAGTAGCACCTACAGTCTCTTTAAGAAATAGAAATTTATTACCTATAGAACATTCTGAATTTTTATTTGTTTGTTTATGTTTAAATATCAGATGCACGTTTTTTTCTTTGCATAACATTTTAATATTTCTTTTTTTCTATCTGTTAAGTACAAAAATATCAGCCGTATGTTTCTTTCTTTTCATAGCATAACATTTTAATATTTATTTTTTTCTATCTGTTATGTACGTAAATATCAGTTGTACGTTTCTTTGTGTAACATTTTAATAGTTCTTTTTTCTATATGTTATGTGGGTAAATATCAGATGTGTACGTATATAATATAAGAAATAAACTTTCAAATTATTTAGAAACAATCAAAGTAACATTTTTTGAACTCGTTTTTTTCTATTCGTTTTTATTTTTCTTCGCATTATTAAATTTTACTTTTTTTTTGTTTCTGTTATTTAGGTAGGTAGGTTTTCTAGATAGAAGCTTGAAATTTTGAGACAAGAAAGAACTTTTAGAATTAGTATAAGTTTGCTCAGAAAATTTTTTTGGACCACCCCCTGTTTATGAGATATGAGGGCTTAAAAATTGAAAATTTGCTATTTTTAAACACCTGTAACTTAGGCACCTGTACATATTTTACTTCTGCAAGATATAAAATTTAAAGCTACAGTAATATATTTTAATGTGTGTTAAAGGTTTGTTTTAGTTGTAAAGGGTTCCAAAGTTGCAGCTCTTCAAAATTGCGAAAAACTCCCATTTTCAGATGTATATATCTCACGCCCTGCGTAATAGTTTTGCAATCTAAAACCGCTAGAAAACCGGAAATTTTATTATCTATATAAAACAATATCGAAATTATGCAATACTTTGTAATTTACTATTTAAATTTACCGTTATGTAAAAACCATATTTTGCATGAAATTTCTTTTTTCATAACTCCGGCACGCCTTTAGATAGGAACCTGAAATTTTGAGACAAGAAAGAACTTTTAGAATTAGTATAAGTTTCCTCAAAAAATTTTTTGGTAACACCCCCTCTTTAAGAGTTATTACGCCTCAAAAATTTAAAATTTGCTATTTTTACACACCTGTAACTTTTTTTCAGGCACCTGTAAAAATTTTTCTTCGGCGAGGCATGAAAATTAAAGGTTCAATAATATATTTTTACGCGTGTTAATGGCTTTTCTTAGTTATATAGGATTCTTGACTTACGGCCCCTCAAAATTTCAAAAATGTCCTATTTTCACGTTTTTTCGTATTACATGAAATTTTCAAATTTTTGTGCAAGTCAAAATTCTAAACAGTTTGTATTGAGTTTGGAAACGTGCGCTTTTAAAAACCGTTGGTTTACATTCTACCTTGTTTGTTATATTTTCCAAACAAATTTTTAGTCTATCCGTATAATATTCTGTCTCTTTATATGTCGCTTTCTTTACAAAATCTTCACACCGTAAGTTCTACGCACCTTTTATGTAAAACAATAAAAATTGGCTGTGCATATAAGGTTTAAAATTTAGAAAATAAAAATCATAAAAGAAGCATAAAATTAAGAAAATGTTATACATTCAAAATTTAATTGAAAATTGCGATTTAATAATTTAAATTGCTCTCCTTTAAAAGCTTTGGTTTTACGCACTGCTTTATTTTTTTATAATTTCTACTTAAAAATCCAATCCTTTAAAAACTTTGATTTATGCACTGTCTTGTTTTTTCATTCTTTTCATAGCATAACATTTTAATATTTCTTTTTTCTATCTGTTATGTACCTCAATATCAGATGTACTTTTCGTTCTTTTCATAGCATAACATTTTAATACATATTTCTTTTTTCTATCTGTTATATAGGTACGTAAATAACAGATGTGTTTTTTTCTTTTAAAATCATAACATTTTAATAGTTCTTTTTTCTTTAAAAATATTTAAAAACAATCAAAGAAACATTTTTTGTTCTCTTTTTTTTTCTATTTGTTTTTATTTTTCTTCGCAGTATTACATTTTACCTTTTTTTTACTCTTTATTTAGGTACGCTAAGTATTTCTTTATTTTTTTTTTAAATATTAAATTTATACATACAGTCTATTTAAAAAATAAAAATTATAACCTATAGAACATTCTGAATTTTTTTTTGTTCGTTTATGTTTACCGTCCATTCATGTAAATATAATAGTTGCTATTAAAAAATAATAAATCTATAACTACATACATATACAGCCATATATTCATTCATATACCTATATGTCTATATTATGGTTTAAACTTCTGATTGTTACATTGTATTATATTATATTGTGGCAAATTTTTTAAAATATTAAGATATTTTTGCATAGCAAAATTCAAAATTTAAATAAAAATGTTATTGCAATTTTATAATGTTCTTTATTTCTACTTAAAAATGCGACCCTTTAAAAACTTTGATTTATACAATGCCTTGTTTTTTCTTTCTTTTCATAGCATAACATTTTAATAATTCTTTTTTTCTATCTATTATGTACGTAAATATGTATATTTTTTTCTTTTAAAATCACAACATTTTAATAGCTCTTTTTTTCTATCTGTTATGTAGGTAAATATCAGATGTGTACATATACATAAGAAATAGACTTTAAAAATATTTAATTATCTGTTATGTACGTAAATATCAGATACACGTTTCTTTCTTTTCATAGCATAACATTTGTTAAATTGCCATTTAACATAACAGTAGGGCACGCTAATCAGCAGCAGCAGTTTGTCTTTTATTATATTTAGATGTTATACACATGCATTTTATATAGGTTGACCACATGTAAGTAATGCATTTCTGAATGATGACATGATGATTGCCGTATGTAGGAGATTGGTTCTGTTTTTTAACAACTGCCGAAAATGTTATGTTGTTAAGACTTAAACACATTATTCTTAAGATACTTAATAAGGTTATTTGAATTACTGTTATATATTAGAAATTTGCATTGAAAGGTTTTTATGGAATATTAAAAACAGTATAGATAAAAGTAAAGAGTGTTGGAAATATCTTTTTTATAATAATAACAATACAAAAAATTAGGCAGAATATTTTTAATAGATGCTCGTGCGCAAATGGGTTAACAAATGTTAACAAACCTTTTGTAACAGGCGTTTTTTGTAACCATAAATTCATCCTGCTAAATTAGACACAAATTAGAAAGAAAAATTTTTTTTAACAGTCTATCGTGCCGAAATGTGTTAATGTAACACGACAAAATTTATTAATTGTATGCCAAAGTTCAATACTTGTGCAAATTTTCAATTGGACAAATCGTTTAAGCACAACAACAAAAAAATGAGAAACTTCATGGCCTGAACCCTGATGCTGAAACCGGTTAATGTATCGTAACCAAATCAACTCAGAAAGCTTTTGTGATAGAGACCTATACTTTTGTAAATTTTTAAATCAATTGATTAAACCGTTTGAGCAGGACAACAGAAAAATTTAATGAAGTTCGTTCGGCTCTCGTGCCCAAACGGGTACCCGAACTTCATAAAAATTTGTGATAGGCTTTTTTTCAGACCATAAAACCACCATACAAAATTGGACATAAATCGGAAACAAAAAATTTTTTGGAAGCCCGCCGGGCCGAACAAGGAAACATATTTCATCCAAATTTCTTCGGTACCCGTCCAAAGCTAAGAAGAACATTTGTACAAATTTTTAACTGAATCCATCGAACCGTTTAGGCAGGACAACGAAAAAACCAAAAAGCTTTAAATGGCTCTCGGGCCGTAATGGGTTAATGAAACGAAACGCGATATAGTCTATAACACTTTCCGGGGTAATAGATATATTCCTGTAGAATTTGATTGCAATCGAACTAGTGGTTTTTACGTGAAAAGGGTACAAACAAACAAACAGAATTATATATTAGACTAGCAGAGTATCCGGAGTTGCTCGGAGTGTTGGATCGGCTTTATGATATAAAAATTATTAACTTTTGCTTTTGTGTTAATATAAGTTAATTAATATAGTTCACGTATTACTATGCATTTTCAGATACTGATACTTGAATAAACAGAGCGAAGATTTAAAGGAATCAATAATCTATTGAGTACACAATTACGGTGAAGTGAGTTTTCACAATATATTTGTTAATACCGAAACATAAAATCGTATTTAAATTATAAGAGGCCTCCGTCTGTTAAAACTTAACAAACATTTTGTCACAGGCTTTATTTAGAACCATAAATTCATCCTCCCAAATTAGATAGAAATTAGAAACAAAATTTTTTTTTTGACAGTCTATCGTGTCGAAATGTGTTAATGTATCACAACAAAATTTATTGAATGAGTTTGTGTGCCAAAGTGCAATACTTGTGCAAATTTTTAATTGGTCAAATCATTTAAGAACAACAACAAAAAATGAGAATTTCATGGCCTGAAGCCTGATGGGTTAATGTATCGTAACCAAATCAACTCAGAAAGCTTTTGTTATAAAGACCTACACTTTTGTAAATTTTCAACTCAATTGGTAAAACCGTTTAAGTGCGACAACAAAGAAATTAAAAATTTTTATTGAGCCCTGGTGCCGAAAGGGGTTAATGCATCGTAACCAAATCTCCTCAGTGAGCTCATGTGGTAAAGAGCTACACTTTTGTAAATCTTCAATTCAATTGGTAAAACCGTTTAAGCGCGACAACAAAGAAATTGAAAAACTTCATTGAGTTCTGGTGCCGAAACGGTGTACAAATTTTCAATTCAATCGATCAAACCGTTTAGCCAGGACAACGAAAAACGAAAAAGCTTTAAATGGATCTCGGGCCGCAATGGGTTAATGAACCAAAACACCATATAGCCTATAACACTTTCCGGGGTCGTAGAAATATTCCTGCAAAATTTCGTTGCAATCGGACTGGTGGTTTTTAAGTGAAAAGGGCACAAACAAACAAACAAACAGAATTTCTGCTTTATATATTAGATTTTCTATTTTAAATTTTACCATTTGCATAGTACATAAAATGCAATAACAGTTTTATTTATTAATTTTATATTCTTTCATTTACATATGATTTTTATATATAATAAGAATCAGTGGAAGGCGAACTCGGTTGGACAAAAGTTGTAAAGAAAGATTTTAAGAAGAAAGGAAAAAAGAAGATATTTTATCGCATTCAAAATTAAGATTGTAAAATTTTATTAAAAGAAATTAAATTGTAAATAAATAGGATTGTGAATAATAGTTAATACTTTGAGTCTCGTAATTTCAATTTACATTTGGGGGCTTAACCGGTTCTTTTCCAAAATTAATGAAGATTTATAAAAGAAACTGTAAAAGAACGTGTTTAACGAAAACGTGGTTGCATAAATTTTTATTGTTACTGAGTATTAAATGTTTGTCTCGTCAAAAGTGCAAAAAAACAAGAATAAAAGAAGTAATAAAACAGAAGATTTTAAAAGGAAAATTTATTTTACCAGACAAAAAACATAAAGATACATTTTAAAGTTAATGCAGGAACCTCAGGGACTGAGAATCTGAACGAATTAATTAGACTGTTAACTATTAGAATGGCAAAAGAAGAAACACAAGAAAGCAATATAAAATTTCCTATCGACCACGTGGAAAAATCAATTACAGATTTTGATGGTGAAAATGTTGAAGTTCAAATATAATTTGAAAATTTTGAAAAAGGGGCGCAAGTATGGGGTTGGACAGAAATGCAAAAATTCGTATATGCAAGAAATAAAATGAGGAAAACGGCTGAATTATTTTTAATGTCCGTACCAGTTGGTTCATACAAAGAACTAAAGGACGAGTTGATGAAAGAATTTTATAAAAGCATAAATGTTTCGGCACATACAACAAATTACGAAGTCGATTAAAAGAAAGAAACGAATCTTTCCATGAATATTCTTTGCATATGAGGAAGATTGCAGCTTCCTCCAAAGTAGACGAAATTTCAGTAATTCAATATAGTGTTGATGGAGTCCTTGGGAAAAAAGTAAATAAATATGACCTGTATAGGGTAAAAACTAATAATATAATAGTGAATAATAGTTAATACTTGAGTCTTATAATTTTAATTTACATACATATATATAATATAATTATTTACATTTTAAAATGGAGAACTTTGTACGAGCTGCAATAATTCTTCAGGAAGAAGATCACAAGAGAAGAAGAGGTAATGATTTTTAAAGTTTTAATTATATGAGCACATTTTATTATAATTATTTTATTTTATGCATTTTATTTTTGAATTTGACATAAACTTTAATTTGCACTTAAAATTTTAAAAACTAATCAAACAAAAATAAAAATAAATACCTACATTACATATAAATATAACAAAATAATTTCTGCTTTCAACTAAATTTAATTTTTTTTTTTTAATTTATTAATTATATAATCTAAAATCTAAGATGTGTCTTTCAGTTAAATATTTTGGATACAAGTTATATTTTAGTTTAAATATTAGATAATAAAATCATGGATTGTAATAAATAATGTTGTCATTATTTCAATCCATGATTTTATTATTACATATTGAAATTCTGTTAATATAAAATATGTTTTTTATATTTATATACATATGTATGTATATGATATCTACATTTTTAAATAAATTTTTATTTTAGCAATGATAGGAAACTCTTTGATTTTGATGGCAAAAGCTTTATAATGAATTAAAGGAGAGCAATTCAACGGAAAATGAACAGAGGAAAAAGAAAAAATATTGGGTGAGGTCATACTATCAGGAAAAAATGAATCGGGATCATAACCTATTTTGTGTGTTTTAAAGAATACAATGTTCCCAAAAATGAATGAACACACATTCAAAACAATTGCTGAGGGCTTCGAGAAGCAGTCGTCATTGCCTAGGAGCAATTGATGGAAAACATGTCACAATTCAAGTAAGTTAATTAATTTTTATATTTCTGTGAAATAAAAACATTTTAATTTTACGAAAACATTATAGGCGCCAGATAATTCAGTGTCCGATTTGTTTTATTGCAAGAAAGAACACTAGTTTTGGCTATATCGGACCATAAATCCGTTATAAAGTGTGATGTTGGTGCTTCTGGACGACAAAGTGATGGAGGAGTTTTTCGACATTCTGCATTCGGACAAAGATTTTATAACAATTCTCTCCCGTAAAAAAAAAAATATAATAAAAAATTATTAATTAAAATTATAAATTTTTTTTTAGAATTCTAACACAATCGGATGTGTGTGAAGGATTTAAGGACGGATTTACTATATGTCTTTGTTGCGGATGATACGTTTGCCTTGACAAACAACATGTTAAAGCCGTTCATAGGATCAAATTTGTACTTAAAAAAAGAATTTCCAATTATAGCCGAGCTCGTCGTATAATTGAATACGCTTTCGGCATGTTATGCACTAAGTGAAGAATTTTTAGAACTCCAATAATTACTAAATTAGAAACGGTAAAATTTATTTAATATTTGTACAATACAAATACAACAGATTCCGCCAACAGAAATGCAGAACCTGTTTTCATCCGGGCCTAGTTGATACTGAGGAAAATGTAGGCTGTTGGAAGTCAGAGCCAAATAACTTTCCGCCCTTGACATCAAATAATGGAAATTCTGCTAATACTGTTAAACAGATGAGGATTAGGTTCGCTGAATACTTTATGGACGAAGTAGCTGTTCCATGGCAACTGGATAGGATTTGAATTTCATCCATATAAGGATAAAAAATACGTATTTTATGTTGATAGAGAATCTAAATTTTTTTTTGTATTTTTAGGAACGGACATAACTACAACGGGCGGATCTACAGCATTTTTTTTAAAGCATTATTTAAATAATTTAATTATCTAATCTCTGTTAAATATTGTTTTATATGTCATATGTCTCTTTAAACATTGTTATATATGTAATTAAAATGTTGTTCTCAAAAACCGTTAAATATTTTCTGTAAAATTAAATACCTATTGTTATCCAATAGAAACTAACGAAAACTGAACATTCATTCATTCTTTCTATTTATTTATCCTAATTATTTTTAACTGAAACATATCAACATAACATGCAACAATATTTAATGAAAAACCTGATAGTAGTCCAACAATATTTAATGAAAAATCTGGCAGGTTGCATATCATCAATACATTTTTCCATCCTTCACAAAATTTCTCTTCCAAGACATGATCCTGTAATTGCCATATGTTGATGGTGGTCCTCAACCTTATCCAATTCTAAATTTATTGTGATTATCTTCATTTGAATGTAAATGATTAAAATAAGTATTTTCATTATATTATCACAAATAGTTAATTTACCTTAACCGTTATATTTTAAAAATTGACTTACTTTCTATTATAATATTCTCCATATCCTGATATAATATGTCAAAATTTTGTTCCGACATTTCCATTTCTTCAAAATAATCCTCCATTTCTTCATATTTTCTTTTGTATTTTTTGCAATTAATAAATAAATCTATGGATTCTTTTAAAACACCGAGGGAGTGTGGGTTCGAATGCTACACACGTCGTAAGAGTTATTCCCCCTTACGTATTTACAGCCACGCCTGAACAGCAAAGGCTGTGTTATTTCGTGTCCACATTTATGTGGCAGAGAAATGCATTAAAAAAAGAAATTTTTTTAGTTTTACATTATTTTAAAATAAATATAAAAATTGTGCAAAGTTGCTATATCCTTAAGTATTCGTCCAAAAATTTTTATAAATTATATAAGTATAAATTATATTGTATTACTTAATATGAAAACACAATTTTTTTTTTTTTATTTCACTTATTTTAATTTACATATAGACAAAAATAAACTTGAAAAACTACATTATCTTATTGTATCGTATTCTTACTCCCTCTTTGTGCCTCTTTAAACATTTTTTGATTATATTATTTTAATATTAATTTTTCTTAGTTTTTATGTAATGTTATTGTTTACATTTTCATTTAATATATTCAATTGGAAAACTCTGAACAAAACCAATTTTTATTTTTAAAATTTTAACACACAATAAAAACCTAAATCTAACTTAAGCTAGAAAAGAAAAAACCATATCCAAGAACTTTTATCTTTTATTATCACAAAACTTATACCTATTTTCTCACCTGATTCTTGTTGTAACCACCACTATTCGTTCGTACTTTCATTTCTATTTTTAGTTCTAATGTAATAGTCGAATTTTATGCTTTCTGGATTTTCATTTACATTAATATTTGGATTATAACATATTCTTTTATCCAAAGTTTCGGTTTACATGATATATTATCGGTATACCTTCCTTATTATACCCTACACCTAAAGTATAGGGTATATTAACTTTGGTATGGAGTTTGTAACCACCAAAAGGAAGAGAGTTAGATATGGACATGTATATATATTCTGAATCAGGATTTGTCGATTTAATGATGTCCGTCCGTTCGCACGATAACTCAAAAACTAGTAAAGCTATCTTGATGAAATATATATAGTAGGTTACTAATTACGAAAAGAAGGCTAAGTCTGAATTTGGATCCATCTAAGTCTGAAAATCGGTCCATGGGTTCGGATTCTGGAAGAAATTTTTTACAATGATGTTTCTTCCCGTCTGATTTATGTCTCTGAAATTTAAGATGATTTGGTCCATGGGTTTGGATCCCAAGAGAATGCGTCTTTTACTTTCCTGAAATTCGAGTTGAATAAGACAGAAAAGGGAAGAAATTCAAGCAGCTGCCAAAAAACTTATGGATTTTTATGGATTTAATTCGAATTATTCAGGTGTAGGGTATTAAGCATCGACTTACTGTTACATTCACTTGTTTTTAATATAACCTTTCTTATCCAAGTATTATTAAAGGTTAATATAAATCTTTCTGGTTGAATATATCTATAATATAATACACAAGATGTTGGCGAGACCTTGCCATCATGTAAAAAAATATATTTTATATCTATAATAAAACACTCACACTGAATGTAAACTAAACTGGCAATGATGATATTTCTGCATATTTATTTAATAATTTAAAATTTTATTATCAGAGACACAAATCTTTGACTCAAAGTATTATCAAGAGACACAAACCGTTAATTAAATATATAAATAAATTTAGTAAATATTATTACCAGAGACTAAATTTTCCACTAGAAGTATTATCGGAGACAGAAACCGTTCATTAAAAGTTAGTACAGTGAAAAAAGGAGAAGTACATACTTAAAAAACACATTTTCAATAAAAATAAATTCAGGAAATTTTTAATTTTTAAATTTGACCGCCACGCACGCGTTTTCAATCTTTGTTTTGGAAATAAAAAAATAAAAATAGGTACTCTTAATAAAATTAAAACGCCTGAAAGTAAAAAGAGCAAAGTTTAAGTAAGTCTCATATTTATAAGAAAAAAATAATAGGCCGATTTTATTCTTGATTTTGTTTTCATTAGTATAAAAGCTGGTAAAAGCTTCGTAACAGACTTTAAAATAGTTTTGTTTATTTATGTTGAAATTTAGATTTTTAACATAAAACATAACATAAAATATTCGAATTTTTTTTATTAATACAAAATTCGGCAGACTTAAATAATTATACTTCAAACAGAGTAGTATAGCTATGCCGATTCCAGCACAATCAGTGGTATCATGGAATTCAATTTTGGTTTGGAAGGGTGTTATACCATAGAATTTATAGAAACAAAAACAGAAAAAACAGAAAAACAAAAACAAAAAAAGGCAAAAACAAAACAAAAACAGAAAAAAACAGAAAAACAAAAAAAGGCAAAAACAAAAAATAACAGTTCAATGTAGGTATTTGCCGAAGTTATTGATAGCAGGTGCCGAGCAGGCGTCCGTCCTAAGTTGCCGAAAACAAGTACAAAGTTGTAGGAGACTAAAAAAAGGCCTATAGTTGTAAATTATTTGTTTATTTATATTTTAATAATAAGCGTATAGTTGTCAGGGATGAAAAAAGTTTTTTCTGCGGTTTTCTTAAAATTAAAATTATGCTGATAAGAAAATAAAATATTTTTAAAGCATGAGTTTTTCTTTTTTTTAATTTGTTGAATTGAATTATACTGATAAGAAATTGAAAGTTTTCAAAAAGTGAAAAATGATGTAAAAAGCAAATAAAATAAAATAAAAATGTTTAAATGACGTCAGGGGATTCCTATTGATAATTTAAAAAGAAAAAAACAAAATATATTAGTATTACAAAGTTTTTTTTATTTATTTTTTAAAGTTTTTCGATATTTATAATTATTTTCTTTAAATCTTTTTACGATTTTAGCTAATCGTAATAAAGATATTTTAAAAAATTTGATTGAATTGTGTGTAACCAAATCCGTCCATTTATCTTCTTGACCTTTTTTGAGTGAATTAAATTGAATTAGAGTTGAATCAGCATAATTCCTCAGAAACTGAATATGATTTTCCTTCTTGTATCTCTTTCTAAAATTTATTTTATTTTCTAAATAAAATTTATTAAAGATATAAATTGTTCTTGCGAACTCCATTGTTGTTTGATTAAAACTAATTAAACAGCTAATTTAGAAATAAAACATGAAAATAACAAGAATTAATTAAATCTTCTGTGGGTAGGAGTGCTAGCACGTAGCTATTAGGTAATAAGTAAGTTTATGTATATATTATGTTTAGGTTCAACCCCGCTTCTATGCTCTTACCCAGAGAAGATTTTTTTAATTTTTCTAAAGAATTTAGTTACTTTGTATATAAGAATAAATGACGTCAGGAGGTTTCCTATATTAATTAAAAAACGATTTTTTTATTCTACATAATTATTTTTTTATTTAACTTTTTTATTACAGAATAAAGTTTTTTATTACATAAATAACATGAAAACTTTTCAATGTTTTGAGAAACAATTTCAAATGTTTCAAATGTTTCAGAAAAACAATTTATTGTCAAATGTTTTCGCTTATAATGTTCAGCGCATGTTTTACACATTCTACGTGAATAATCATTGTGATTCGTACCAATAATCCAATATTTGTGTATTATCTTTTCCTTATCAAATATATATTCCGCTTCTCTTTTCAATATGTTTGTTCTATCGATTGATAGTTGTTTCACACGTGCAAATCTTCCCAACATTTCAAAATCTACATTATACAAGAAGCTGCTCTTCATATTCTTTTCTTGTGAAGAACTTTCAATAGACTAAATAATAAATAAATCATTTAAAATACTTTTTGTAATAATTTTACACCTAAAAATTGTATAAAAGGCTAATCTTAATATGAAAAAAATATCATAACCTGATTAGACTATTAAGTAGAAGCGTCATAATGTTTTGGGCTGATAATATTTTACATGGATATAAATATTGTATTTGTGGACGGAAATGGGCTTCAATTAAAATAATTAATTGGAGAATATTTCACGATTTTTTGGAGGTATATATAACTCCAGAAGGTGGTGAAAAAATTTGTTTATTTAAAATTAGAAATGGTGAATCATTTACTTACCAATTCGATTTATCTCCTTTGGATTGGCAACATCTAAAAATAGAAGTATATGGTGGTGATATATCCATTATTGGTAAAATAAGAGGTTCAACAAATAAAAAAAAGCAAGCACCTAATCATTTTAATGCTGATTGCCCATTTTCTGAAGAAGATGATTGGGAGATGATTGAGAAGAATATTTCAAATGTTCTGCCAGCTGGTAAGAATAAAGGAATTACTGAACATATTGATTCATTACCACTATCAAGAAATGAATATGAAGAAAATCAGAATGAATTGAAAAAGTCTATGATAAGGAAACGAATCGATGAAGGAATTATATTTATAGCATCAATAGAAAATGCATATAATGAAAAAAATAAAAAAATCAAAAATTGGTGACGTGTTAACTAATTTTAGAAAATTACTTGAAAGTTTAAAAGAGGAATATTTAGATTATATGGAAGCTTATTTAGACGGAAGAGATAGATTTTTACCGCTCTTTATGTATGTGTGTTCTATTATAAGTCAAGTAAAGTTTGTACATAATAAAGAACTTTCTAGAAAATAAAAAGTGTAAAATATATATTATTAGTCTCTATCAACACATTACTGCATAAACCTTGAATGAAGATAGATCAAAGTTTTTTTTGTGACAATGAAATCATTTTTTATTTTAATAGTTTGCTTGTTAACTATTCAAACAAATTCAGCTCCAACTTCTAATATTAGATTGGATGAATCAGCTTTTGGGAGCACATATTTTAATATATTACTTCCAAATAATGAGACTGTTAAAGTAAATTTATCAGTTCAGTTTTTAAAACATGTAATTTCCTCAGAAACAAATACTAATGAAATTACAACAACAACTACAATACAACCATTAACTACTTTGCAAGCAGTTAATCAATTTTTATCAGATAAAGCTGATTCAGTACCACAATATGCATCGGTAGATGATGCTATTAAAGCTTTTAGAAATGAATTACTTTTAAAAGAGCAGAATATTGGTGGAATAATAAATAGTGAGCATATATTTTATAGGCATTTTGTATTGAATTTTTGGTGAGAATCAAAAACTCACTGTGAGATGTGAATATGAAAGCATTTTTATTAAAAAGTATCTCAAAATTCAGTGTCATGAATATCGAGAAATATTAGTTGAAAGAATTACAGGTGATGGAGAAGCTGAAAAAATTATGGTGGTAGACACAGAATATAAATCTGATTTCACTGTAATCGATTTAAAAACAATCAAACAGGATCTCACATATCAAATGGAAATTCATTAAAAAACAAAAAATGTATTTAAAATAATATGAAATAAAAAAATTTTTTTCTCTATATTAAATCAGTTTTATTTATCCATGAATTGTGGTCAGATGAGAATCCAAGCCATTTTACAAAAATCTTATTATCTTTACTTTTAATAACTTTTTCAACTAGGTAAATATTATTATGTTTAGATTTTAACAATTCATATTCATAGAAGCTTCCTTGTATAGGTTGACCTTGATAATCTTCCAGTAAATATGTGACAGGGTTAGTGATTTGTACTTTTCTTATCTTGAATATTTCAGTTGTCCAATTTGGTGTGTAGCCTTTTTCAAAAACATGTTTATACTTGCTTATTCGAACTGAGTCATTAATTTTATATTTTGCAGGTGAAGCTATTTTTATATGATTATATACAGTTTCAAGTAAATTTTCAGCATTATCTTTATTAACATCAGATGGTCGTTTCCGAATTGTTCGATGTTTAGTATTGTTATATTGTTTGAGTAGTTCTGCAATTAGACCAATCATCATCTTTCATCAAAACTAAATTCTTTCCACATCTTTTCTTTTAAAGTTCTATTAAAACGTTCAACAATAGAGGCCTTTAATATGCTAAATGTTGAATAATGATTTATATGATATTTATCCATTAATTTTTTGAATATTTTATTAAAAAATTCTTTCCCATCATCTGTTTGTAAATTTTGCGGATGTCTTTTAGAAGTTAGAAAAATATTTTGCATTGCTTTTGTAACGTTCTCTGAAGTTTTTGCTTTTATAGGGATTGCCCAGGCATACTTAGAAAAGCAATCAATCACAGTTAATAAAAACTTAAAACCTTTGTTCTCTTTAGCATATGAACCCATTTCTACTAAATCAGCTTGCCAAAGATCATCAAATCCTTTAATTATAACTCTACGTCGTTTAAAATTTCTTCGTGCAGGCTTATGCAGCTCTTCAACCACCTCTCTTTTACTCATTTTAAAATAAAGTGTACCTATATAATTTATATATATATATATATATATATATATATAATAAAAAGCAAACAATAAAATGTAATTAAAATTTATATTCTTTATTTATATAATATTATATTATAATTATTTATTTTTTATTCTTTTATATAAATCCATTAGTTTGGAACATTTTAACATATGATGTTCTGCTGAATGACAAGGACAAGTATCTGGAACAGTTGTCATGTTGTCTGATGTATAAGGACATATATCCCAATGATATCCATATTCTTTAGTTTTAATTTGTTTAGAATTTTTAAATAATTTTAAAAAATGAAAGTGAATTTTTAATTGTTCATAATGTTCCTCCAATAAAATATCTTCATAATTATTTAAAGTATATCCGATTTGATGTATATCCATTTCGAAAAGTAAATGAAAAATGATCTCAATTATTTTTTATAAGTTCTAAACCACTTAATAAATCCAATGCTGATTGAGCTTGAGCTTCAGCTTTTTGTAGTCTCTCATTAATAAATTTAATTGGTTTTTTGAGTTGAAATTCAATAAACTCACTCATTTGCGAAAATTTATCATTTAACAATTGCGAGAATTTGATATGGATTTCCTCTAAACTAATTTGTACTTTTTCTTCTAATATTTTTAATTTTTCTTCTGATAATTTAAGTTCTATAGATACTGATGTCTCTAAACGAGTAAACATTTCTCTCATCTCATTTTGTAATAATTCTTTCTGAAAGAAAATATGGTTATTTACAAAATTTTGTGTTGCTGCATCATTTCCATCAATTGGTTCTTGAACATTTGATAAAATTTTGTTATCTAAATCATAATTTCCTTCAGAAGTTAATTTGAAACCTATACCTGGAGGACCTTGAGTATGTAGTTTTCTAGAAGAAGAAGAAGCTATACTACGTCCAAATTTATCAAGTGACATTATGGTTTTAACTGATTGTTAATGTAAATAGTTATTGTATTATATTTGCTTCTCTCAACTCTTCAATTATAGATACAATTTCATTGTGATGATTGTTGTTACCAGCTGTTTCTGATGCAATTAAAAGTCTTAATCTGTCAAGTAATTCATTAGGATCATCCCAATAAATATACTGATTTGACTGATTTGTATATTTTAAATAGGTTTCTGGTGAAGAAGAAGATTTATTAAAATAATTAGTAAAAAACTTTTTTTTCGAACAGCCTAAACCAGTTTTTTTATGTCTAGTGTTATAATCATGTTTATATAATTTTCTTAATATATTTTTGTATTTAAAACCTTTGTTTCCTTTTATTTGCTCTAAATTATCATAATTTCTTCTTCATTCGTTTTGTTAAGTATTTGATGATATGTTTTTAAATCACTTTCAGTATAGTTTATTGGTTTTTTTTTAAATATCAATTCATATAGGCCGTCAGTTCCTTTAAAAACATCATTATCAATCAAAATATTTTTAGTGATTTCATCTATTTCAAAATTAGCATTCCCAAGTTTTCGAACATTTAATGACGCATCAAAATATGGCCCATATGTCTTATCAAGTTCTGACTTGCTAAGGTCAGGAAATTGTGAAATTGATGATTCATCAATAATATTATCAGCTATAGATGATGTTTCAAATTTTATAGTATTTGGTGTTGAAGTTTTAAACATACTATAACTATTACTTTTGTTGCTAGGGGTTTTAACTTTCGTGTTATCATCATCAGCAGGCAATTTAATTTCCGGTTTGATAACATTATTTGAAAATTGTTGTTGTTGTTGTTGTTGTTTGACCACATTTGTCAATTCTTTCAATGGTCTTGTAATTGGAGTGAAAGCTTCTTCTCGATTATGGTCTTCTGATAGCTTCTGAACTTTTAAAGATTGAAATTTCCTTTTTAAATTTTTACGAGTTTTCATTAAATCTTTCATTAGTTGTTCATCCATTTTTTAAATGTAGATTAGTTCAATTATTAACTGTAAATTATCGACTGAACTGTTCTCTTGCTAACTGCTAACTGATAATCGCTAACTGCTGACTGGTAACTGCTATTTGCTAACTGCAAACTACTAACTGATAATCGCTAACTGCTAACTGGTAACTGCTATCTGCTAACTGCAAACTACTAACTGATATCTATTAAATGACTTGTTCAGTTAATAACTGTCAACTGCTAACAGATCTTGGGTTAACTAAAATTTAGCAAATGCATTAAAATTTTTTCTATAACGTCCTTTATTTAAATCACTATCTTTGTCAATTAATAGAAAACCATAACTATCATTCCAGCAGCATGCACTCAATTTTTAAATTCATTAAAAGACATATCAGAATTTACATGATCATTATGTATATGTTTTAAATTTAAATCATCCTGCTTAAATATAATTAAAAAATTAGCATTATCTCTAACTAAATGTTTCGGAATTCTTGTATAAGATTGGCATAAATAAAAACTATCTACTTCTTGATGACGTCCCATACAAAAATAGGCTCTTATATTATCTTGCTTATCACAAGCTACATCATCAAAAATAAATATTGAGTTTGGTTGTGAAGCCGATGGTTCAATTACATCAGCATTATTTGAAAATTCGTTATATCCCATTCCTTTGTTTGGTTTCATTATTTTTTTTAAATTATTTTTCATATTTAGTTTGATGTAATGATTTTGAGTAAATATATATGTTTTTAAATTTCAACCCTTTGGGATCTAAAAGCATACTCAACATAACATTAGTTTTACCACAATTTGAAGGTCCAACTATTAATCCTCTTATACTATCTGGAAAGCATTCACCATGTTTTTTAATTTTCTTTTTTGAATTTCGATCAAAATTTTTAACTTTAACTACATTATCTACTTTTACAAATTGCATTTCCTAAAAGGTACTTAATGTTTCAGTGACTTTTCTAAACTAAACTGTGTAACATGTCTCTTAAAAATAAATATTTGATCAGTAACATAAAAACGGTTAATGGAAAAGGTATAGTTAATTCTCTAATTAATAAGCTGCCATTTGAAGCGCATTTACCTGGTTATAATTATTGTGGTCCTGGAACAAAACTAACAAAACGATTAGCTCGAGGTGATAAAGGGATTAATGGTTTAGATGAGGCTTGTCGAGAGCATGATATAGCATATTCTCAAAATACTGATCAAAATCAACGTCATATAGCTGATAAAATATTAGCAGAGAAAGCATGGCAAAGGGCAAAAGCTAAAGACTCAAGTTTTGGTGAACGGTTAAATTCATATCTAGTTACAAACACAATGAAAGCTAAAGTTAAGCTCGGTATGGGTTTAAAAAAGAAAAACAAGAAAACTCCGAGAAAAAAGCCCTTGAAAAATGTTATAAAAGAAGCTAAAGCAGCTGTTAAAACTTTAAAAAAACCAACGAATGAAAAGAATATTATAAAAATTGCTTTGCATGCTGCTAGAAATTTTTCTAAAGGACAGAAAAAAAATATTAACATTCCACGAATACTTCCTGTACCAAAAATTGGAGGAGTTTTACCTTTAATCCCTATATTTGCGGGCCTATCAGCTATTGGAGCACTTTCAGGCGGTGCTGCAGGAATAACTAAAGCTGTTAACGATGCTAAAAATGCTCACAAAGAGTTAAAAGAAAGTCAACGTCATAATAAAATGATGGAAGCGATAGCATTAAAAGGAGGTAATGGATTGCATTTAAAACCCTATAAAAAAGGGTTAGGTCTTTATTTGAAACCAAAAAACCATTAACTAAGCTACCCAATAGAGCTCTTACAAATATTGATTTAGAAAACTTTGGTAAAAAATACTTAAAATATTTTCGAGGAGTTTTTATGAGAGATAATTTGCCAATACGTAGACCTTGGAAATATGAATGTGGTATAATAAATTTAGATAATTCTATTGGAGATGGAACGCATTGGGTAGCTTATTTTAAAAATGTAGATATAACTCATTATTTTGATAGTTTTGGAAATTTAAGACCGCTATTAGAAGTAATAAAATATTTAGGAGATAAGCTTACATATAATTATAATAAATATCAAAATTTTAATTCTTACAATTGTGGACATTTATGTTTAGAATTTTTATTTCATATTGTTAAGAAAAAAAATATTATCAGTAAATAAAATATAATAAAAAAATAAAAGAAATTTTTTTGTTTTATTCTTAGTCTAGCTTTATTTAAACTGACCTACATTATTAATTTTGTTGAAGTTCAAGGTTATTTCTCTATATTTGAACATAAATGAAATAAAAAAACTAACTGATAAAGAATAATTAGACTTTAGTTATAACAAAAGAAATTTAAACGAAAGATTTTTGTATGTATGTATATTATATTATTATTAATGGGTATTAGCCTTAAATCTAAATCATTGAGTTTTGGATTAGTCTTAAAAACCTATAAAAACAGAATACACTACTAAAATATCTCATTGTATCAATTAAAGACATGTCAATAACATTAACTTTAAACGGAAACTCTTCCATATTGACAGCTAATTATTTTCCTCCTATAGATCTAAAGGGAAGCGAATACACCTGCGGTTTAGTAGATTTCCAAACGTATAACTCAATACCCAATATAGATGAGGAGAATATCTGCTTTAGTTACATTTAACGTTTTTCTATTTCTTAGAAAAACGTTAAATGTAACTAAAGCAGATAAGGAAAAATTAATTATAAGAGCAAATAATAATACATTAAAGTGTGAAATTTTTGCTGATAAGGATATTGATTTTGAAAGAGAAGATACAATTGGTGGATTATTAGGTTTCAGTAAGAAGAAATTATTAGCCAATAAATGGCATACTTCAGATCTTTTTGTTGATATTAATAAAATAAACATAATAAGAGTAGAATGTAATATAATTTCTGGAGCTTATATTAATGAAAAAGAGGCTCACACTTTACATGAATTCTCTATTAACGTCAGTCCTGGCTATAAAATAATTGAAGTTCCTAAGAATGTAATTTATTTACCGGTAACTATTAATCAGATAAGTTCTATTACTGTAAAACTCCTTGATCAGAACGGTAATTTAATTAATTTTCGTGGAGAAACAATAACAATAAGATTGCACTTAAAGCTTCAGAATGATAGTGTTTAATCAAAATGATCAATCCAATATATATTCGCAGAATGCTGAACATAAGCTTAATTCATTAAAGGCAGTCGAAAGAGGAGGAGGAACTCAGCATTTAAAATACAAAAAACGATTATCTTTTGAAAATAAAGAATATTTAAAATCTCTTGGATATCTGCTAAAAGTAAATTAAAATGGAACTCTTTAATGATCCAATTTTTGATGAAACTATAACTAGTGCTCAATGGCATTCATATTCGCCATTCTTAAACTCATTTGGATTAAGTGATATTATACGAATACAAATACAAAATCAGAACTTAAATATATTACCCTCAACAAGCCTAATCTACTTTGAAGGTTATGTATCAAAACATGATGGAACACCTGTTACTCACACTAAACTAGTTAATAATGCTATACCATTTCTATTTGATGAAATTCGCTATGAACTTAATGGTAAGGAAATTGATCATAATCGTAATGTTGGAATAACTTCAACATTAAAAAACTATATTTCACTCAACCGAAATGAAAGTGCAGCTTTATATAATGGAAGTTGGTCACCTGATGCATCAATTAAAATAAATAATTTATATTTTAATTTTTGTATTCCCCTAAAAAGATTAATAGGGTTTGCTGAAGACTACAAACACATTATTCCAAATGCAAAACATGAATTAATATTAACTTGCTCTCGATCTAATGATAATTCATTATTATGTAGCAGCGCTAATGCAAATGAAAAACCAAAAATTACTATTACAAAAATATATTGGAAGGTTCAACATATTAACTTAGCTGATAATCTTAAATTAAATTTATACAAAAGTATTGAAAATGGTTCAATTATAAAAATTCCTTTTAGAAATTGGGAATTGCATGAATATCCTACATTACCAACAAGAACTACGCATCATATTTGGAATGTTAAAACAGCTTCACAACTTGAAAAACCTCGTTTTATAATTTTTTCTCTACAATCTGGCAAACAAAATAAACTGGAAGAAGATCAACTTTTCAATTATTGTGATATTGAAAATATAAAAATATATTTAAATTCAGAATCATATCCATATGAAGATATGAATTTAGATTTTACAAAAAATCGTTATGCTCTAGCATATGAAGCATATTCGAATTTCAGAAGCTTTTATTATAATAACTCAATATCAGAACCTTTAGTTTCATGGGAAAACTTTAAAACTGATTCTCCAATCTTCATAATTGATACTCGTTATCAAAATGAAAACCTAAAAATGGGGCCAGTTGATGTTAAAATAATTCCAGACAATACTACAGCTTATTGTCTTATTTTGCATGACCGCTTAATCGAATTTAAACCGTTAACAGGAGAAGTTGCCAAAATTATCTAAATTTCTAAATGAATGGATTCATCTGTAAAAATGACGCTTCAAGAAACTTACAATCTAAACTTAGAATTTTAAAATCTTAGAATCTTCTAAGAATTCTTCAAATATTTAAAAATG
Source organism: Poecilobothrus nobilitatus (assembly GCA_947095535.1). Lineage (NCBI taxonomy): Eukaryota > Metazoa > Arthropoda > Insecta > Diptera > Dolichopodidae > Poecilobothrus > Poecilobothrus nobilitatus. The sequence goes on along the minus strand of OX352774.1, from coordinate 165,274,975 downwards.
AATTATATAATCATTGATGTTCAAGGATTTCGAGATAATGACAATAAATTCATTTTAAAGGAAGTAGCAGTTCTTTCATCAGAAAATGAGATTCAACATTTTATCATTAAACCACCATTCAGTTATCATTATCTAAACGCAAAAACAAAGCAAATAAATCATTGGTTAACAAAAAATCATCATGGATTTCAATGGTTCGACGGTAAAGCAAATTTTTCTGATATCATCAATTTTTTAAAAATATTTGTAAATAATTATAACAAAATTTATGTAAAAGGTAGTGAAAAAAAAAAATGGTTGGAAAAAAACTTAAAAATTTGCAATATAATTAATATGGATGAACATGATTCTACAAGTTTAAAAATTTTGCAGAATCAACAAATTCATTGTTCTAAAAGATGCTCTTTTAACCATATTGGTGTTTGTGCATTGGAAAATGTTTACTTATTAAAATTGTTGGAAGAAATCAACCTAAATAATTAAAATAAAATTAAAAAAATCTGAAAATTAAATTTTGTTTGTTTGTTTTTATTATTTTTAAGGGCCCCATTCACGGCAAATTTGTTCGTCAAACATTGGTATACTTCGTACGAACGAAGTATATACATCAAATTTATGGTATCTTGCTTATTTATGTCTTGCCTATAATTTTGTCCATTCTCAAAAAATTCTTAAACCCTTTAGAATTAAAAGAAAAAAAGAAAAATAAAAAAATATTTTTTTTGCTTTTTATTTATTTTTTATTAATTTTAATATTTTATTTACAAAATATTTACTATAAATTTTTATAGTTTTTTTTCAATCAAAAATTCTAATTGTGTATTGAATTTTAATTTTTTTGTTATTATTAATTTATAGATGATTTCGTTATTATCTATTTTTTTATTAATTTTGCTGATTATATCAGCTGTATGCTGTTTCGCATACTTTTTGGGTAAATACGTGTAGAAGTCGTTTATTATTACACAAATTGCCGTTTCATCAATACCATCGATATTGACGTATGACGATGCTTTCTGCTCCACTTTTGATATGACATACTCCTTGTTCAACAACATTTCGTTCATTGGGTAATATCGTTTTTGCTGCTCTTCTGTGCAATTAATTTTTTTTATAAATAGATCTAAATCTTCTGATTCAGATGAAGAATCTATGTCCTCGGTAAATAATTTTCTTTTTGCCATCTTTGTTGAAAATAAGACTTTGAATGAATTAAAAATCTGTAATGACTGACCATTTTATACTTTTTTAGCGGAAATGTATTTACTAAATTCTATTAATCAAAACTTATTTTTATTGTTTGACTTTTTTTGTTTAAAACAATTAAAGGATGTATGCGGTTTTGTATATTAGAAACTAAGTTTCTTTAAGTGTACTAAGAATATATCCAAAATGTTGATACTTAATATCTCATTAACCAAACTTAGTACCTAATAAGTACAAAAGTACCTAATAAGTACAGTACGAAACCGCATACATCCTTTAATTGTTTTGAACAAAAAATGTCAAAGAAAGTTTTGATTCAAAGAAATTTTTTAAGTGAGATAGATTCGCAGATTTGTAAATTCTTAAAAAAAAATTATTTAACATTAATGTGAAGAATGTTTTGTTTTACATTTATAAAATTAGGATGTATGCGGTTTTATGAGTTAAAGTTATTATTATTATTTTTATGGTTCTGCAAATATTTCTAGTTATATCATGAATGAATGAATTCAATTAGCTAGAAGAAATTATAAGAGATTGAAGCGTGTTGTTTTCATATTTCAAGTCTATTATTATTTATCATATCATAAATAATATTTCGTTAGAAAACATTATTTTACCCTACATACTTAATATTTTATATAATATAATGAATTCTAACGAATTCTACCACGATATTAAAAATTTTGAAGAAGATTTGGAAGTCCAGCAATTGCAGAGATTTATGAACGAAGGTGTTGGCGTTAAAGTCATAGAACAACCGTGCAGGCTACAGGATATTGCTTTAAAAAAGGTGTGTGATAGCGGAATAATAACAGCTATATATAATAATAAGGATGATTTTGTTAAAAATTACCTTCATAGAAATTATGGAGGTGAAAAATATTGGCTAACAACTGATGTTCCTTCAGATGCTGCAGTACTTTTGGGGAAATTTTTTACATATCAAACAGAATTTTGTAAATTTGATATGTTATTATCAAATCGCAAAAATGAATATTGTATGCATTTAATTAAAAATAAAAAATATATAAAATAACAAACAAAAAAAAAATGTTTATGTTCTTAAACAAATTTTATTATTATTATTATTTAACATTAAAAGATTTTTATTTTAGTTTTCAGTTATAATGCTGTGATATCCCCATGGTAAAGTTCTGTTACTATTAGGAATTAAATACCTCTTGTTATCAAAAGGGCTGAGGGTTATTTTTTTTTGCTTAATACTAAATAGTTGATGATTCTTTGACCTTATTGTACTTTGTGTGTGACTGCATTCAACATTTTGGTTCAGCACACTCAGATAATCTTCAAATGATATTTCTTTATCCAATACAGCATTCTTTACACCTTTAGCTTTTTTAGTTATTTCAAATTCATTATCATTTTTTTGAATTTGTAAAGCATACATTTTTGCTCGAAGACCAACAAATTCAAGCATGATGAGCCCATTATTTTCATCTTTCATAAATCCTGGTTTTTTTTTATTTACTTGGGGCATATTGTACGGATTGTTTGTTGAATAATCTGATGTATCAAAACGTTGTAAGTTATCTTTCATATCCGCATATACATCATCTGTTTCAATTGTGTAAATAAGAGAATCAGTGTCTGTATAGCACAACTGACATTTTTCACCATATTTATATTTCATATATTCATAATGAAATTCATAAAGTAAAATTTTTGATATATCTAAAATTGCCATTCCTACATAAATTGGTTTATTAAATATTATTTCTGTTTTTAACAATTCAATTGCTAATAAGTTGTCATCAAATATTGTTCTCGAATGAAAAGTTGGTTTGGCTATTAACGCTTCTGCACCATACCGACCATGCCATGATGTTCGAAGCTTAATGTCTCTGCGAAGACGAACATTTTCCATCGTCTTTCCAAACATTGCATTACACATTAATTTAAATAAATTTTTTTCGAAATCATTTGTAGCCTTTTGACAAAGGGAGGTATTTAATTCAATATATGGTCTCATCCAATCAGTCTGCGTAAAACTTAATACACGATGGATTTGCTTAAGTTTCATTCCTTGTTGTATACATTGTTTTAAGTTTCTGTAATGGATCACGTAATTTGTCTTGTTAAATAATGTTCCCATCATTTTCTTTTCTTTTGAGTTTGGTGGTGTTTTTTTTTCTGGGGCCATAGGTAAATCTGCGTGCTTTTCATGTAAATCTAGTGGATATTCAAGATCAACTTCTAATATATATCCAGAACTTGAATCATCAGGAATATCAAAGTTGAATGTTTCATCAATATCGATAAATTTTAAATTTTTATATGGTAAAAATTGCGTCATAGCCCAAGAATACATAGCGTTGATGTCATAATACATAAGATATGTAGAATCATCATGCTCTTTGTAAGTTTCCATGTATTTGTTGTTCGCTTTTCCATATCTTTTCGAACATTGAGTTAAACCTCCACGAATTCCTTTTTCTATAAACATCAACATATCCACATCTTTAATTAATTCAATCTCTACTTCAGTGTATTTTAACAAAACATCCCATGCAAAACCTGGTAAGGTGTAATAATGTGCTGGATCTAACTTATAGTTACTAATGCAGGTTGTTCTAAAACTTTCAAAAACATCTGCTAGTAATAAAACATCTGTTTTCAAATAAATATCACTATATTCACCAAGAGTTTTGATATTAAACTCACCCCAAATTTTTTTTCCATGTTCATAATCTTTAATACTTATATGATTATTATTTAATGAACTATAAAAACTTCTTTTTCTAGGTAATGCAGTTTCATCCAAATTACACCAATCTTTGATATACTCATATGGAAGAACACCCTTTCTTGTTAATAAATTGAATTTTTCTTCACTAATATTTGAAAATTCAGAACGTAAAATTGGTTTTTCTTTAAGATACGATGATAATTTATCCAATGATGATGCCATAAAACGAAGTGAATCAATAAATTTAAAAGAAATTTCAAGATAATCAATTTTTTTTATAATAGATATATATTTTTCTGTATTAGTAGGTATTATATGAACGTACCCTTGAATATTATTTGACACATCCCTTATAAGTAAATGAGCATCATACTTGCTTAAGTTATGAAAAACTACAGGAATTACTTTTGGAATTTTGTAATTTAAGTTGCAGCTTTGATGTGACGCTCCGCGATACTTTCCTGTGAGATGGCAATGATCTTTAACTTTAATATCATTATCTGTTATAATTTTTTCACAAATATGACAAGCAGTAGCATCTTCAAAATTTTTTATTTCTTCACTTGTAAGTATATTCATAGGTATTGACATTTCTAAAACACTTTCAATTTCATTAGCTATCTTTAATAGTTCTTCAGTAAACCATTTTGCACAATTTAAACCTCTGTAACTTTTATAATAAGATAATTGATCATCGTAAGAACATTTAAAGTAATATCCTATGCTATGAGCCTGATGTTCTTGATACTGTTCTGTATTTGCTGATATATTACATACAGGTTTTAATAAGCATTCAAAATCTGCATAAATTATAAAGGGATTCTTTTCTTTATGTTTAAAATTTTGAAATTTAATATTCTCGTGTGGTGGAAAACTTACTTTACATTCATTTGAATTTTTGCAATTTTCTAAGTGAGATTCAAGTTTTTGTTTAGTATGAAAAAAATGAAGACATCGATCGCAAATAAAATTTCTATGCTGATGTTTTGTTAATTGATTTGATAGAAGTCTAGAAAGATTCTTAATCCACACATAATGATATACAATAGGTTCACTGTTTCTGTTAGACATCATTTCTTCTTCAACTTGATCTTCATATCTATCTTGTATTATAAGTAAATTCACATGTCTTTCATTTTTATTTTTCGTTAATCTGACTGGTGTTACCAAAAATTTCCCGTTTTTTTTTTAAGTTCATATAAATTTATACTTATATTATTTAACTTTTCAAATTTCCCAATATCTTCTCTAGAAATAGGGAACGAAATACCATTACATTTTAAAATGGTAGAATAATGCGGATACTGTGTGACGCGTTGTGGATTCCGATCCACTGGATAAAGGGCTGAAACTACTGCCCAAGCAAAACATTTGTTGTCTGTATTTTTAACATTCACACAAGCTGTTTTATTCTTTATCCACTGTGGTAAGTCAACAAATGATGAACCGATCATCGGAGTATATTTATTAATGTTAATTGTGAGATTTACAATATCTCTCAACGCCCATCCAGAATCTTTTTCTTGAAATTCCTCTAACTCCACAATTAATTTTTCTTCGAAATTTGTTTTAAAAAATTGTTCTAAGTTTTCATCCAGTGAGAGAATATAATTTTTCGTATTTAAATATTTCAAATCCTCAATTTCGTTTTCACCACTAGCTTTCACAAAATTACCACATAATACAACATTAATTTTTAAAAATGTATGATCTTTCAAAATGTTAGTAATTTTTTGTTTAAAAATTATTTTGCAGTCTTTTAAAAACTCAAAAATATCTTTATGAGTCAAATTTATTATTACAGCAGTTTGTATGCGGGATTTAAATATACTATCTGTTATTATCCATTTCACGCGATTTTCAACCTTATTTAAACAGTTTTCAAACAGTCCACTTCCTCTCTTTTTTCGATCTAATTTTTTTAATTGCACTTTATATGATTGAATTATAATTATTACATTACAAAGAAATCTTTTTTCACTAATTCTTTTTATTTTTTTTAACAAAAGTTTTGATTTCTTCAAAAATTTACAACATATTTTAATATATTTACGTATTAAATTTTTATCGTTTTTCTTATATTTTAAATTAAATTTCAACTGCTTAATGATTTTTTTATAATTCAACATTTTAATTAAATTCATTTTTATTTTATTTTATTTGCTTTTTACATCATTTTTCACTTTTTGAAAACTTTCAATTTCTTATCAGTATAATTCAATTCAACAAATTAAAAAAAAGAAAAACTCATGCTTTAAAAATATTTCATTTTCTTATCAGCATAATTTTAATTTTAAGAAAACCGCAGAAAAAACTTTTTTCATCCCTGACAACTATACGCTTATTATTAAAATATAAATAAACAAATAATTTACAACTATAGGCCTTTTTTTAGTCTCCTACAACTTTGTACTTGTTTTCGGCAACTTAGGACGGACGCCTAGGACGGACGGGCGACTTTTGTATTTGCTTTTTCAATTACATAAAACAAAATAACAACTTATTTTAAGTAAAACCACAATTTATTTAAGCTTTAAATTTGAATCTTTATTTCGACATTAATATACCTAAAACGTAATCGAGACTGTTTTTTTAATTATAAAATGTACAGGTATTTATATGTTATTAATTGCAAATTCGGCAATTTATACATTTTTATTTTGATAATTTAAAGTTAATAATTTTGGTGTAATTTGAGCAATTGCATAATTTTATTATTATGGGAAAGTAATTCATTTTATTTTCGCATATTGAAATATGAAACTATTTTAATTTATTTAGCAATAACAATCTTTCATGATAGAATTATGATTGAACATGATTACAATATGAGATTGATTATAAATAATTTTGTAATAAGTTTTATTATTTTGCAATAACAGGACGTGCTGACGTAGTGTCTGCTATTTTTGTATCAAGAGAGTTTGACAAATATGTAATTTTTAAATAACCGAATTTTTTAAATAATGTTATTGCTCCAATTATTCCAATTACAAAGAATATTAAATCTAATACATAAGAAAATTCTTTATGAAATTTTAGTTCTTTAATTTTTTCTATATTATTATCTGTTTCTATAACAATGTCATTGAAAGTAATTTTATTCTTAAAATTAAAAGTTTCGCTCGGTAATAAAATCTTTATTGAATACTTTCTTTTATATTTGAAAAATTATGATCTAGAATTTTTAAAGTACAATTATTGAAATGGATTAAAACATGATCCGTTATAATAATATTTCTGTTGTCACATGATTGATTTACTTTCACATTATTAGCATTTTTTATTACAATAGTTTCTTCATCTATTTGTATTATTTCGGGTAATTTATTATTTATTAGTTCACAATTATTAAAAATACAATTTTTACTTAAAGATAATTCATTTAATGTTTTTAATTTTTCGTATTTATACGTTTTATTATTATTTGTAAAAATAATTTCATTTGGATAATTTATTTCTTTATTTTCTTTATTTGGAACTGAAATGATAATTTCTTATTGAATTGTTTTAATTTTTCTTGGAGTTTTGATTGCAAGTAATAATGAGTCTTTTTCCAATTGAGCTAAACCTAGTTTTATGTACTGTCATTATTGCTAATATTGCTAATGAAAACTTTCTCTTATATGGTATAGAGATATTTGTTTAATCGTTTCGACTTCAGTTTCTATTTCTTGTACTCTAAATGAGCATTTTATAAATTTTATCACATTATCATTTAAGTACATTTCTATCAGTTTTTCTTGAACAATGTTGTATTTTGTGTCTGAAATTTCTGAAAAGATTCCTACTTTACCTTTATTAAGATAATTTTTAAATATTTCGCCTAATCTATTAAAATCATATTCTGCTATAGTTAATGATTCTTCTTCCAAAAAGAGTTTCTAATTCTACTGTTTTGTTATTTGTTAAAATTATTTGAGTTTTATACTTATTTACTATTTCTTCTTTAATAGGAATATGGTTCAACAATTCTTCACTTGGAGAATGAACTGTTGCCATTGTACTATTACATTCAATATTGAAATTTCTAAGAGATTGTGTAGAGCTTTCATCATTCACATCCTCTCCCTCATTCACATTATGTTCTATTCTGCTAAGAAAATCGGCGACATGATTTTCTTTTCCTTTGAGATATTCAATTTCAAATTGGTATTCGCCTAATTTCAATAACCATCTTAGATGCCTAGGTGATAGGTCTTTTCCTTTATATTAGGCATGCAAATATTTTATTTGTTGGTGGTCCGTCAATATTTTAAATTTATTACCGTAAAGGTAGGGTCGAAAATAGTTTACTGACCACATAATTGATAAAAATTTCTTATCTGTAGCAGAATTATTACGTTCATGACTATTTAAGGTTCGCGAAGCAAAACATACAGGATGTCCTTCCTGTGACAATACAGCGCCAATTGCGTAGTTCGATGTGTCTGTTGTCAAAACAAATGGCTTTTCGAAATTTGGATATTTTATTACTAGATGACTTGTTATTAAATGTTTTAATTTTTCGAACGCTTCGATGTAATTTGGGTCGTTGGTTTTAATTTTTGTATCTTTTTTCAAATATTTCGTGATAGGTTGCGCAACTTTGGCGTAATTCTTCACAAATTTCCTGTAGTACCCTGTCATTCCCAAAAAAACTTTTAATCTGTTTTTAAGTTTTTGGTAGTTCTAAATTTTCTATTGTTTTTATTTTATTGGGGTTAGGCTTTAAACCGTCTTTTGTTAATATGTGCCCTAAGAATTCAGTCTCTTTTTTCATGAAATTACATTTATCTATTTGAATTTTAAAATTTTTTTCTTCTAAAACTTTGAAAATACTATAGATTGCTTTCATATGTTCTTTTAGAGAGGTACTGAATATTAGCATATCATCTAAATATACTACACAGACCTTGTTTATATATTCTCTGAATATTTCATTCATTAACCGTTGGAATGTCGCTGGTGCGTTCTTTAAACCAAACGACATTCTATTAAATTCATACAGTCCATGTAGGCTTTTCCTAGTTTGTCTAGAATAGAGTCAATATTCGGTAATGGGAATTTGTCGTCCACTGTTACGTCGTTCAGTCGTCTATAATCTATCACGATTCTAAATTTCTTTTGACCTGAATTATCGGTTTTCTTTGATACGACAATTGGACAATGGGTTTGAATATCTTGAATTACTTTTTCGAACAATTCCCTGTTCTTCCATTTCCTTAATCTGTTTCATAACTTCTTCCTCGTGTTTTGGCGGATGTCTATATAACTTTGAATTAATTAACTGTTCTGTTGTCGTAACTATTTCGTACTGAATTTCTGTTGTTTTGGTTAACTTATCCCCTTCTTTAAAAAATAGATGACTGAATCTTTATTTTAAGTAAAACCACAATTTATTTAAGTTTTAAATTTGAATCTTTATTTCGACATTAATATATCTAAAACTTAATCGAGACTTTTTTCTTTAATTATAAAATGTACAGATATTTGTATGTTATTAATTGCAAATTCGGCAATTTGTACATTTTTATTTTTATAATTTAAAGTTAATAATTTTGGTGTAATTTGAGCAATTGCATAATTTTATTATTATGGGAAAGTAATTCATTTTATTTTCGCATATTGAAATATGAAACTATTTTAATTTATTTAGCAATAACAATCTTTCATGATAGAATTATGATTGAACATGATTACAATATGAGATTGATTATAAATAATTTTGTAATAAGTTTTATTATTTTGCAATAACAGGAAGTGCTGACGTAGTGTCTGCTATTTTTGTATCAAGAGAGTTTGACAAATATGTAACTCGCGTGTTCAACATGTGTCCAGGTCAGCATAAAATACAGGTAGAACGATTCAAGTAATGTAAAAAATTTAATTTTTAAAATTAATTAGTTTTTAACTATCAAATAGAAAGGTAATAAATAAATTGTACCAAAAAGGAAAATTTTTGTTATTATTTCGCAATATAAAATTTTGGAAGAAATTAAATCTTTGATTTTAAATAAAGTTGTGAAAAGGTAAAAAACAGGTAACTAAAGTGTAGAAAAAAATAACTGGCGCCCGAGCAGGGACCATCGAGTGTTGAACATGTTAATAGTGTAGTGTTATCTGAAAGGAAAAAGAAACTTTAAAGTAAAAATTTTAATTTAAAAAAAAATATAATAAAAATAAAATCAAAAAAAAAAAAAACCAAAAAGAAAATAACATTTGAAATTATAAATTAAATATTTTCAAATAAAATTGTGAAAATCAAACAAACTTAAAATCAAATTAACAAAAAGTGAAAAAAAACATTATTATCTGAAAAGAGCAAAAAAATAAAAAGAAAGAAGTCACAGGAAATTAATTGAATTCATCTAACGAAAACATCTTACAACTGCAATAAATATTACCTTTCAACGCGCGCAGCATGTAGCGCGTGAAATAGTTTTCACGAACGAATTTTATTTACCATAAGGACTAGGAAACGAGGCCCCCTAGTAGTTTATAGTGATATAGCAAAAAGGAGCTACCACACAAAGGCGATAACCAAAACCTTGGAAGTGTTGACAGCAGCCACCTAGTTCGGTCAATATAAAGACTGCAGATGGTTCTTGAAATGAAACTAGAGTTTGCCATGATCATGTAAGTCAGTTATTTCCTTATACATATAAAAATATTAAAGAAATTAAAAAAAAAAAATAATAAAAAAATTTAAAATCGCTAAAAATAATTTTACCCACAATTTATCAATAAAATCTTTCGATCTTTTTCATAAATTTAACCACAATTTATGATCAAATCAATTTTGAGAGTTTTGGAAAATTAATCACAATTTGTAAATTTATTGATCGAAAAAAAAAATAAAAAATAAATAAGAGAAATATCCCCATCCGTAAGAAGAATTGTCGTAAGATTTTAAAAATAATTATTACAAAAAAACAACTAAATTTTTTTTTTTTATTGCATTTCTCTGCCACATGAATGTGGACAGGAAATTACACAGTCTTTCCTGTTCAGGCGTGACTGTAAATGTCGTAAGGGGGATATATATAATAATAATAACAAAAACAAAAATAGCATAACAATTAATACTAAAACTATAACAAAAATCTAATAAACGCTTTTAAATGAATAAAAAAATTCACTAGAAAAAAAATAAAAATAAAAAAATATAATAAAGAAAGCTACATTTGAATTTTTTTTTTACCAAATAACATTATTAGTAAAAATTTATGTAATTTACGACCTAGAGCAAGCAAGAATCTTTTTGCGATATCGATACAATTAAGAATAACCCTATAATTAAATACAGATAAAGAGCATATTTTTCGATAATAGTTATATTTCTGGTCATTTTTCTATTTTAATTAAAGTCGATAATTTTTAATTTTACATTTATTTTTGATTTACTAAAATTATTAAATATTTTTATAATTAAGTAAGAACATAGTTTACTATATTATTGTGCTGGAAGATTGATTTCGAAAATCAATAAAATTAGTGATTTATAGAATTGACCCCATTTCATACTGATAAAATCTTTATTAACTTACAATATCTTGGATAATTGGTTTTATTTCTTTTTCTAAAATTTTTTTTTTATTATAATTTTTTTCGCTTTTATTTCTTTCGAATATTTCCTGTTTTCAGGACTTACTTAATAAAAATGGTTAGATAAACGCCAACTCCTTTTGTAATGTCATCTACTTCAGAAAACTTAAACCCACATTTAAGCGCAATGAAAGGGATAAAATTAAAACATGAAAGGGATGAAAATTTTAGCGAAACCATTAGGGAAATGATTCAGTATGAATCAAGGAAACTGGTGCGAGAAGGTTATTACCAGAGGATGCGAGAAGAAAAAAGAGAGGAAGAACCCGAGCCGGAAATCTATATTGACCCAAGCGACAATATCGAAGGTATAGATAAAATTCCTTATGTGGTGAAAGAAATCGAAACGTTCTCAGGGGAAGTTGGAAAGTATGCTTCCTGGAAAAAAATGTGGAAGAAATCCTGAAAGTTTACAATCATCTCAAGGGCTCGTCACAATACTATGTCATCCTTAGAACCATAAGATACAAAATTAAAGACGCTGTAAATACCACATTGGAATCATACAACACCCCCTTGAATTGGGATGGAATAGTAGCATGCTTAGACTTACACTATGCAGACAAAAGAAGCATGAGAACTCTAGAAGATCAGTTAAGAACGATGACGCAGGGGAACAAAACAATTCCCGAATTCTGTAAACAACTTCATATGCAGCTTTCTACAATGCTGGATAAAGTAAATTCGATGGGTTTGTCAGGTGATGCAGTAATGGATAGAGATAAGGCACTAGATACATATATCAATGGACTGAAAGGAGTACTTCCGCCAATATTACTAGGTGTGAGAGAGCCCAACGACTTACCTGAGGCTTTTGAATGGTCCTAAAAATTAGAGAATATAAATGCTAGGGTTAATAACGACCAATTGCACAGACAGAACAACGATATTAAGCAGCAAATAGGTCAACATTCAGTTTTACCAGCACAGTCATTTAGAGATAAATCCAATCGACCAAACCATGGTAATGAAAATCGGTCATATCAACAATCCGCGTACAATAATTGGAGATCTAACTTCAGAGATCAACAAAAACCGGCATATAGATATGGTTTTCAGAATACGCAACAACAATCCACTGTGAGATATCCAAATTTCCAGAATACGCAACAACAATCTACTATGAGATATCCAAATTTCCAGAATAACCAAATTTCCAGAGCAAGCTGTAGTACCATATCAAGGAACAAAAGCAGAACCAAAGTCACAACACTCCTGTTACATGAATTATACAAAACGTGAAAACTTCAACAATAGGACATCATATAATAATAAACCAAATTTTAATAAGAGGCCTTACCAAAATCAAAGTATCAACCACACAGAGACGAGAAATAATAAAAGACATTGAGAACAAGAAAAAATTCCAAAACAAACATCCAGTTGTAAAGAATGTTCATGTGGGCATTATAGCAAAGACAATAACGACAATCCTTTTTTAGACTAGAACGTTCCTCACTCCCATATATAATGCACATCACAGGAAATGGGGAACTAGTAAAAATATTAATAGAAACCGGATCAAACAAAAATTACATCCAACCTAAATTTATAGAGAATCCCATATCTAATAAAAGTATATTTTATGCTAACTCCATAGGTGGTAGAATAAAAGTAACCCATCACACTGAAATAGTCCTTTTTAGCAACAAAGTTAAAGTTGAATAAGGAAGATCAAGAAAAACTCGACTCACTGATAAGAAGGTTTGCTAACTTATTTGCTGATCCCGATGAAAAGCTGACGTATACTTCTAGAGTCATTGCGGAAATCCGTACAACAACCACGGAGCCAGTATACTCCAGGCCATACCCATATCCTATGGCTTTAAAAGGCGAAATAGACCAGCAGATCAAGCAACTTCTAGATGATGGAATAATCAAGCAATCGAGGTCACCATAAAAGTCGCCCGTATGGATCGTCCCAAAAAAAGAAGCTTCGGGAAAGAAGAAATATCGGATCGACTACAGGAAACTGAACAAAATTACTATCGCAGATAGGTATCCTATCGCTGAAATCAATGAAGTCCTTGCAAATTTAGGGAAAAACAACATATTTTCGATAATAGACCTAAAGAGTGGATTCCACCAAATACTTACTTTGAACACCACTAACACCAAATCTGGTGTACTTTGAAAATATGGGAAGGGTATTTAATACGCTTGAAGCAGCCAATATGAAAATCCAATTGGACAAAAGCAAATTCCTACAAGAAGAAGTTGAATTTCTAGGTTTCTTAGTTCCCGCAGAAGGAGTTAAAACTAACCAAAACAAGGTGAAAACAATTTGTGATATGCCCATCCCGAAAATTTTGAAAAAGTTATGATAATTTTTGGGTATGTCAGGGTACTACCGAAGGTTCATTTGCGACTTCGCCAAGATCGCAAAACCCCTGACATCTATTCTAAGAGGGGAAGGAGGACGTGTGTCCAAAAATCAATCGAAAAATACGCCCATTATACTGAATAAGGAATCCAAAGAAGGTTTTATCTTATTAAAAAATGCACTAATATCTGACGAAGTTATCTTGAAATCCTGATCCTGATTTCGATATGCCCAGGAGTTTGAGCTAACAACGGATGCTTCAAATTACGCTATCGGAACCATATTAGCTCAAGGAAGAAAACCAATCACGTTTATATCTAGAACCCTCACAAAGGCCGAGGAAGCGTATGCGACCAACGAAAAAGAAATACTGGCCATCGTATGGTCACTAGCAGCATTAAGGAATTACTTGTACGGAACAAAAAAATTAATAATATTTACGATCACCAACCCCTCTACGATCACCAACCCCTTACGATCACCAACGTATGCGTTGAGCAGCAAAAACACAAATGGTATGAAGCGCCAATATCGTGGGAAGCGATTCTTGAGGAGTACAATTACGAATTAAAATACAAGCCTGGTCAGTCGATTGTTGTAGCTGATACGTTATCAAGGATAATCCAGAAATCGGAAACGAACACGCTGACAACAACGCAACATAGTGGTGAGAGTTCCTCCCAGAATTATAGCCAATTCATAGAAGCCCCTATTAACGCCTTCAGGAATCAAATAATATTGAAAATAGGAGATGAAATTGACTACGAAGTAAATAACACCTTCCCAGGATACTTTTGACACATAGTAACTAGAACAGGATACACGGAAAATTAACTCGTGAACATTTTAAAAAAGTACTTAAACCCTAAAACAATAAATGCGATAATGACGGAAGAAAGCATCATGGGTAAGATACAACAAATATATAAGAAACATTTCGAGTGTTATAAAATAAGGTTACCAGAACATTTGGGAAGGATATCCCGAATGATAATCAACAAATAGAACTTATATTGGAGACCCATAGACGCACTTGTCGGAGATTATGTGGTGTCTCAAAACAGAGGTATATGAAAGAAGCTTTCCAGAATTGCTACAAAGAGCGATTAATGAATACAACTATACCATCCATTCGGTAACTAAGAGGAAGCCCATCGAGCTGTTCTTTGGTAGAGTTCCCAATATAACAGCCGAAGAATTTGACAAGACCAGACTCAATAATATAGAGAAAATAAAGAACAAACAGGCTATGGATCTAAAACTACACAATAAGAAGAAGAAACCAACAAAACATTATAAACCAGGCGACATAATTTACGTAGAGCACAACAAGAGAATCGGTTTTAAATTAACCCATCGCTTCAAGAAGGAAATAGTGAAGGAAAATAAGAACACAGTTGTTATCACAAAAACAGGGAAAACTGTTCATAAATCAAACATCAAATCATAACGATTCACGCTTTCCAAACAAACTTTATAACTTTTGAAGTGACAACACTTCTTTTTAATTAGTTAAAAACTTTTTTATTATATGAACTTTTTTTTTCTTTACTTATATCCTTTTTCTAAAATTATTAAAATTAAATTAAACTAGTGAACTTTTTTAATTAATTTTTTAATTATACCCGTACGATAGGATCGGGTATAATAAAATTACTCCTCCGTTTGTAACACCTCGAAATAAGCGAGCTAGATATACCTTCAAAGGTATGGATCGGATCAGAAAAAAATTCTAAGACTTTTGAGTCATGTCCGTCTGTCAGTACGCTAACTCAAAAACTAAGAAAGCTAGAATCTTGAAATTTACACAAAATATTTTGGGAGTAATTTGTAGGTTCCCTATTTTTTTTGGTTGAGTTTGGACCAAGCCTTAGGGTAGCTCTCGAACACCTAACTTTTAGATCCCCACATTTTTTTTGCAATAGAGTTATGAAATTTTAACTACTGATAGATCTCACAAAAATATTAATTTTATTTTTCATAACTTTTTTTTGTAGCCCCACCCGTTACGGAGCTACAGCTTCCCAAAGGTTCAAAAAAGCTCTATATTTAAATTGTTATAGCACAAGTTGTATAAGGTATCTTCATTTTGAAAACGCCAAACGATTACTACTTTTATTAGCTTTAAAAGTATATATACAATAAATATATTTTTGTGGCATACGGTGTCTTAATTTACCGTTATGCAAAATTCAAATTTTGCAAAATCCTTTAACCCTTCTGTCTTCTAAACGGTTTAATTTAGAAATTTTGACAGAAGTTAGATCTTTGAAAATAAGTATGAGTCATTTCAGAAATTTTTTTTGTATCACCCCTCGTTTAGGAGCTGTAAGGGGTCAAAAACTGAAAATTTCCAGTTTTTAAACACCTGTAACTTTAACACCTGTTAAAATTTTTTTGAAGTAATACACAAAAATTAAAGCTTCAATATTATACTCTTATTTCTGTTAACAACTTTATTTCATAATATATAGTTACTTTATAATTGACGAAAGAGTTACTTGATTTTTTCAAATTTTCTAACAAATTTCTTTAACGAATTTTTTACATTTTGTTTTACTCGATAATTTGAAATTGTTGAGGATATAATGAGTAGTACAAAAAAATGTAATTAAATAAACAACATAACGGTTGCTTGAAGAATTTTTATTTATATGATATTGATATATATACATACTTATATAATATCATGTTTATTTACATATCGTATATGTCACTAGTGAATGAATGATAAGAGTATAGATGTGTATTTAATTATATAGCGCCGTATTTACATACATATATGTATTTTATTGTACTTATAAGAAATTATTCTGTCAATGGAATATTTAAATATAATATACTATAATATTCAAAATTATATTTACTATTTTGTACTAAGTAAATTTAATATACATTTACCGCTTAGTATTAAATGGTACTATAGAATATTTGAAAAAGTTTTGGATTGATAATCGTTATGTGGAAGTCTGCTTTTGAAGAATGTATAAACATATAGTTTGAATATGTATATGTACAACCCATAGTTCTACAAATTATAAAATTCACCCAAATTATTTTAAAATATTAAAATATTAAAAAAATAATATTGTAAGCAGAGTGACAGGCTGTGAACATACTAACGGTTCGTACGGGTATCTAAGAGTTGACAAAGGCAACTGTATTCTTCCTCGTTTTTTTTTTCTTTCACTAAAAAAAATATTTTCAAAAGTGTAATATATTGAACTAAATTTTAAATTGTATGGCTGCACTCCAATGGCGGCAAGATAAGTATTCTTAATTTATTTAACAACATACAAATTTTATTTTTATTTTTTTACACTTATAAATTTATCTACATATTAATTTTTTTTTTTTTTTTGATTTAATTTAATTTTTAATTTTTGATTTATTTTTTATTTTTTTCGAACTATATTAAATTTAAATTTTCTTTTTTATTTATTTCATCTTAATATCAACTTGTCGTAAACAAAACAATTATATATCCATCTCCCTCCCACATGTATGATGGATGCTGGTGTTCTTCTTCGACTCTCAATTCGCTCAATTTTTTTTAATACCATCATAGTAATTACCGTAATCTAATTGATTAATTTCTGGTGGTACGTTTTGCTTTTGGTGAGTCTTTGGTTGTACCTGCGTTCAATAATGTCACTTAAAAGTGTATGTTAAAAATTGTTGAACGTTGTTATAAACCATTTGCTCACTCAAGGCAAAATATTGAAAAGTATTAATGTTTATATAAAGTATTGATATTGACATTGATAGTAATTTATTTTAAAGTGCGGTCAAGTTCGGGTTATCTAAATCGTGCACTTTTACTTTTGATTTTAATTTTGAATAAATTTTAATTTTTGTTAATTTTAATTTTTACTTTAATTTTAATTTACATACTTTAATTTATCTTAAATCAGATTTATATCTTGGTTAATTTTAGAATTGATTTTAAGTCTAATTTTGATTTTGATTACAATTTCAACTCTGATTTCATTTTAATTTTGTTTTTGATTTTAATTTTATACTATATTTCAATTTTAATATTATTGTTATATATCTTAACTTTTCTTTTATATTAATTTTTTCCATCAAAATTACCAATTTTAATGTTAATTTCTGTAACATACGTGGATTGCAAACGAATTTTCATGCCGTCGATTGCCATCTTAGTTCAATTAAACTAGCAATCTTAGACCTATGTGAAACACAAGTCAGTAACCACAATGATAACTTTAACTACTCACTTATTTCACACTTCGTACCCAAAAGAGGTATCGCTGTCTATATAACAAATGACATCGCTTTCAACACACTTCCAAAATATAAATGTTCTAGCCCAACCTTTCATTACATTTGGGTTAAAATTCTCGTTGAAAAGCATGTCATACATTTCTGTTTCCCATACAGATCACCCAAATCAAATGAACAAGAAACTGCTATGGAAATCGAAAAACTATCGAACCAGATCAATGAAATTTTGGACGCATCTCCAGAAAATGAAATTGTTCTGGCGGGAGATTTCAACATTCATAACAGGGACTAGCTTCATTTTTCTAGCAACATCTCCCTGAACCAAAACTCAATTGGGAAACAAGTTGAATTATTCTCCACACTGTTCCACCTTTCTCAACTTGTCCAAAATCCCACTAGGATCCCGGACCGTGCTGATCATGAAGGTCACCATTTGGATCTGTTTCTCACCACACACCCTGAAAAATATGTGGTTTAAGTTGGTTGCCCCCTGAGTAAATCCGACCATTGTTTGGTTAACACAAGTTTTCGGGTGAGCCCAATCTCCAACCAGAGGTCCCCTGCCAAAAAATTAGTTTGGCATTACAGCCATGCTGACTGGGAGGGCCTTAACAACTTTTTAGAACCTTTGATTGGTCATTCTGCTTCTGCATCAGAAATGTTAACTTTGCTGCAAATGCGATTAGTGAAGCTATTTTATTTGGAATGAGGTTATTCATCCCTCATTTCAAGAAATCTGTTAAGAGGAGTCCAAAATCTTGGTTCAATCGTATTTGCAAAGAAGCCATTTCTAGAAAAGAGGAGGTTTTTAAACAGTACCAAAACAATAGGTCGAAGGCTCGCAGGGCCAATTATATAGTAGTGAGAAACAAATGCAAGAGAGTTATTAATAAGCAAAAATTCTAAGTTGAAACGTAAAATCATCCACATGCCAAAGAATAGCGGATCTTTTTGGTCATTTGTCAAAAGTCTAAAGGAAGACGTAAAAGGGTCTTCCTTTCCACCACTTATTGATAATAATAACAGAACCGTATCAGATTCTAAAGAGAAGGCGAACTTGTTTGGCAAGCAGTTCGCTTTCAATTCGACACGGTCACAGTCAGCTCAGGTGCCACCTTCTGTTCCAGGAGCTGGCTGCTCCTTCGGTAAAATTTACTTTAGGACGCGGGCGGTGATGAAAATTTTAAAAAATCTTGATACAAATAAGTCAGCCGGTCCAGATGGTATAACCACCATGGTGCTCAAAAATACCTACTCCACTATTTCAAAACCTCTGCGCAACCTTTTTTATCTATTTCTATCTACCCAATGGAAGGTTGCACATGTTTTCCCAATTCCCAAAAAAGGTAGTAAAAGCGATCCCTCCAACTACCGCCCTATTGCTATAACTTCGGTCCTCTCCAAGGTAATGGAGAAAATAGTGAACCAAAAGCTTCTGAAATACCTGGATCACAAAGGATTGCTTCATGATCGTCAATACGGGTTCAGAGCCCGTCGTTTAACAGGTGATCACATGACTTACCTTTGTGAGAAGCTAAGCATCAACCTTCATCATTCTAGTCAGTCTGATGTTGTGGCTCTTGATATTTCTAAGGCTTTCGATCGAGTCTGGCACGATGCTCTATTGGTAAAATGCAAAGCATTAGGTCTAGGTAGAGTCTTTCTAAAATGAATTGGAGATTTGCTTTCGAATCGCACGATTCGTGTACTGGTCGATGGATATTCATCTGACAAATTCAAAATAAATGCTGGTGTCCCCCAGGGATCAGTTTTATCCCCAAATCTCTTCTTAATATTTATCAATGACCTACTCTCATTAACCTCCAATCCGATTCATAGTTTCGCAGACGACAGCACCCTTGTAGCTTCCTATGAGTTTCATAGCCGCTGTAACATTAATCACCAGATTAATACAACAGTGAGAAATTTCACTATTAGTGAGCTAAATAACGGTTTAGCAAAAATTCAAAAATGGGGTGAAGTCAACAGAGTTGAGTTCAATACCAAAAAAACACAATGCTGTCTGATCTCGCAGAAAATTGCCACTACTGTTCCTATCCTACTATTTCAGGGAGAAGTCTTGGAGCATTCAATGGATTTAAGCATGCTGGGCATCGGATTAAACCAGAAATTGACTTGGTCAAATCACATTTTTGGCATAGCTAAGCATGCAGCTAAATGTTTGGGTTTTTTACATCTATCTACTTTTCTGCATCTGATCTTCTCAATATTTATAAAACGTACATTAGGCCGGAAATGGAGTATAATGCACACATTTGGGCTGCACGGCCTCAAACAGCACTGGGTTATTTAGATAATGTGCAAAACAGAGCTAATTCGTTTGATCAACGACTCCAGTGTAACTTCAATGCTCACTCCACTCAGCCACCGTCACATGGTTGGGTCACTGACCTTGTTTTATGGGTATCTCGTAGAGATTAACACTTGTTCCAAAGAAATAAAATAATTAATGCATACAGTCAAAGTTTTCCAGCGAGAAACAAGGAGGGAAACA
Source organism: Poecilobothrus nobilitatus (assembly GCA_947095535.1). Lineage (NCBI taxonomy): Eukaryota > Metazoa > Arthropoda > Insecta > Diptera > Dolichopodidae > Poecilobothrus > Poecilobothrus nobilitatus. Next base: position 165,254,386 of record OX352774.1, on the reverse strand, counting down.
GATGGTCATCCCTACCATGTTGAGTTATCAAGATGGCGAAATACAGCCTATGGAAATTCGTTTGTCATGCGCACGTCCCGTTTGTGAAACCATATACCATCGCATGTGTTCCCTAAAGTTGGTAATTCATATGTGTACGATTTACTTAAGTTTAAGAAGAACATTAACATCTTTCTTCAAAATGTCCCACCAAATTTTCCTACCTATCCCCCATAATCCAAATTTCCCAATTCCAATTTCCCCAATTATTCTTCCCACATCCCTATCCCCAAAGCCAAACTGTACATTTGTATTAAAGGTTCCATCCTAAAGTTTGGTTTTAAAAGGGGGGTGGTTTTGGTTGGTTAAAGTCCAATGCTACCCTGAGGAAGCACCTGCAGTTCCTCTTGGTGACTTTCGAGTTTTCCACCAACCCTCGTAAAAAAAAAATATATATTGTTTTTTTTTTAGGTATTAGTTTCTTTTTTTTTCCTCCCTAAATTCGATAATTCGATTTTTATATTTTTCTTTTTTTAGAAAATAAATTCCTTTTGCTATGATTTTTTCCCCCTTTGATATGATTTTAGGTGTCTATTTTACGAATGTCTATCATTCGTTCAAATATTAGATCACACACGGTGCAGTATTCATTACACTCGAAGAAGCAAAAGTACAAGAAGGAAATCAGGCTCATTCATACTTACAACTTTGAGATTCTTAAGACATCATTATCAGAACTTAACGATGTGTTGGAAGAAGATGCTATAAAGGAACATCATCTATATAAATATTTTAAATTCGAGGCTCTACAAGTTGAAGACCTGCTGGACGAATTCAGGATTAAAAGGATACCAAGATCCTTTGACTCTATAGGCACAATGTGGAAGTGGATCGCAGGAAGTCCGGACCACGCAGACTTTGTAATGATAAAAAGAAAAATGAACAATCTTTTAGAAAATAACAATAAGTAATTTATAATAAATAAGAGTTTCATTGATAGGATTAATAATATAAGTCAAATTACCAATCAAGTTTTAAATAACATTAAGTTAGGTTATGAATTGAAAGATCAACCCATACAAAAATTACAATATAAGTAAAAATTTATTAAGGAAAAGATGATGTTAATGTAAAATATGCCGTACATTGGGCTAAAGTAGGTATTATCAATTCAATATTGCTCTCTAACTCAGAAATAGAAATAATAACGTACATTTTTGACAAAGAAAATTTTCCATATTCAGATGCTGTAGAAGCATTAAACTTTTCCAATGTAAAAGTGGTAACAGACGACACTTGCTTGATCTATGTCGTCGAAATTCCTTTATCAAAACCTACTGTATTTAAAAGAATCATAACTAAACCTGTAATATTTAATAATACAATAATTAAATTCGATTATGAACATTTAGCGATAAAAAATTATACGGGATTAATAAAACTTGTAAACAATTAAATTCAATAAGTATATGTAATAAAAATGAAATTATAGATATAACAAGTTCTACCTGCATCCCAAACATCATAGAAGGAAGAGTATCAACATGCAACGTGACAAATTCTCATCATGTGCCGACTGCAGAATTAGTTACTGACGGAATAATATTACTCAACCAGTTTAACGGGACTATAAAAATTGATGGCGAATCAAAGAGCATCCAAGGAACATATCTACTTAAATTCCAAAATTCAACAATATAAATTAATGACAGAATTTACACATCAAAAGAAATCATAACAGCTAGAATACTACCAGCAATTTTACAACCAAAATTTATTAAAAAAGAATTACAACGGCATCTATTAGGATTTTTCGAAGATCTTCATTTCAATAATACAAATGCTATTAAATTATTAAAAGAACAGAATCTAATATCTCGAATATTGAGCATATTTGGTGTCATACCAGGGATAAGATCTAAGGGGATCTTGTGCGCGTTAATCATCATCAGTTACAGGAAAAGAAGCAGCAAGGTAGCAATAACGAATGTACGAATCGAGAAGAGTGTTCTACCAGGAATAACTACAGATAACGAGCAAGGAACAGAGGCTACAGAACAGGGTATCACGAAATCTGTGAAAGATAAAAACCAACCATACCCAATAAAATCAACACAAATCCACATCCAAGCAGTTCCCAGCAAAAATGTATATAATTCACCCTATGAGGACATCCGATTTTTAAGGAGGGAAGAGTTAACAACAGTTACCTTTTTCGATCAAATTACAAATTAATAATTTTTTTTTATTTCGCACTTTTTTCATTTAATTCATTAACCTTTCGAATGAACTATCAAATTACTCTGAGAAACCAATTCAAAATTATTCCGGAACATTCAAATTCACGCGTCAGCATAAATGCAGTTCAAAATTATTTTCAAATATTCAAACTCACGCGTGTTAAACATGTGTCCAGGTCAGCATAAAATGCAGGTAGAACGATTCAAGTAATGTGAAAAATTTCATTTTTAAAATTAATTAGGCTTTAACTGTCAAATAGAAAGGTAATAAATAAATTGTATCAAAAAGGAAAATTTTTGTTATTATTTCGCAATATAAAATTTTAGAAGAAATTAAATCTTTGATTTTAAATAAAGTTGTGAAAAGATAAAAATCAGGTAAAGTGTAGAAAAAAAAAACATATATAAAGCTGTTCCTAACAAATGCATGAAACCACTCACTCATTTCGTATCAAAAAGATGAAGCACTTCTAGATGTGCTAGAGACTAGCTGCAAAAGGCATTTGATAGAGTTTGGTGTGAAACCATCCAGAAAAATCTGAAATTACATCTTTTTCGTTCCAAAAAAGCCCTTTTAGCCCTTTATATGTTGTATGGGGATTTCAATATTTATAACCTAATATCGACATAGGGTATCATTGGAAAGGTCTTGGCAAGCTCTTCAACTTTAGTTTAGGGAACAGTATTCTAGGACGCCCTTATTGGTTCCTGAGATCGTTTATAATCCCTTAATATAAAAGTAAACTGTATATTATCATGTGGGGTATCATTAAAAAGGTCTTGGCGAGCTTATCAACTTTTGTTTGGGGACCCTGGTTTCAGCATACCCTGCTTGGGTCCAGAAAGCTTTTATAAGCCCTTGTTATAATATCAGCTGTATATGATCAAGTGGGCTATCATTGAAAACGTACGCAGCTATCATTGAAAACGTATCATTTGTATTTATATACAGTATCAGTATATATATGCCATACAAATTATAATGACTTATATATATCTATACATAATTCAATTTGTATTAATAATATGCATATACTTGTGACACACGGTGTCTTAATCTTCCGTTATGTGAAACTCAAATTTAGCAAAATTCTTGACTCCTTTTATCTTCCAAACGGTTTAAGTTGGAAACTTGAAGTTTAAAATTGTTGCGGATGATGATGAGTAGTACAAAAAATTTGAATAAATAAAAAATTAACGGTTGCTTGAAGAATTTATATTTATATGATATTGGTATACATACTTAGATATCATATTTATTTACATATCGTATATATGTCACTGATGAATGAATGATGTATAATAAGAATATTGACATATATACATATACAATATATATATATATATATATAGCGACGTATAAGTATATATGTATTTTGCTATATTTATAAGAAATTATTCTATGAATGAAATATTTTTAAAGAAATAATGTAATGTATATTTATCATTATAGGCATTTATAATGATATATATGAATACATAAGCATATTAATATATATTTGGTATTTTGTTTAGTATAAAAAATTAATATACATATACATTTGCCGCTAAGTTTTGGATTGATAATCTTTAAGTTGAAGGTTAGAATCTGATTTTGAAGAATGTATAAACATACATATATAATTTGAATATATATGTATGTATGTACAAACCATAGTTCTAGGAATTATAAAATCCATCCAAATTATTTTAAAATAATGAAAAAGTAAAAAAATAATATTACAAGCCAGTGACAGAATATGAACATACTACCGGGTTCGTATGGGTCTCTAAGAGTTGACAAAGGCAACTGCATTCTTCCTCGTTTTTATTATTTTTCTAATTATATGAAATTTTAAGAAAATTTTCAAATTTTGATGTAAGTCACAATTCTAAACAGTTTGTATTGTTTTTTGGAAATGCGCACCTCTAAAAAGCGTAGATTTACATTCTGTCTTGTTTCTTATAAGTACCTACACAGAATACATACGCACTACGCAGCTATATTATATCTAAACTAAGCACGTTATTATCATACAAATTACACATGCAATATGACACAATAATATATATACATAATATAATATGTATACCAAAATAATATAAATAAGTAAGTGATTTACACAGCCATATTAAGATTTCTTATTAAAATCTACATGTTTTTCTATTACTCATCATCCTCAACAATTTTAAGTATAGATAGATACAAAATACAAGTATGTGCAAGTTGCATAAATACAAGTAAGCTAAGTGATTCTTTTTTATTGAATTGCATATAAACTTAGTAGTAGTAGTTTCCCCCTCAATTTTTTTTTAAATATTATCTTTTAGCCTAATAAAATTGAATGGAAACAGGAAATATTAAAATCAATGTGGTGACTAATACCGTTGAAGTTGATGATTACAGAAATTCACGCTTCGATGATTTGCTTAGTACATAGTTACTTTAAAAATTCTTTTTAAACTAACAACAATCTATTATTCATTTTATACACATTATGCTTTTGAAAAAGCAATATTATACAAGTTACCTTAGTTACATAGATTAAATTACATTCTAATTCATACTTAAAAAATGTAATACCTATTGAATATTTGAAAATACATTTTTAAACTATAAGAAAAACTTTTTTTACAAATCTTCATATTCTTATTTATTAGAATTAAAGATATAATTTCAGATAAAGAAAAAAAATGTTCTGGAAAAAGGGAAAAAATCCTGATTTCGTCACCAATTCTAAAATCTCTCTTAAATAAATACACAAAATTAGCACAAATCATCTGTAAGTGGATGAAAAAACACTATAATGCCCAAAAAACATTATAATTAATATGCTAAATAACATTTATAACCTAAGTTCTGATCAATACGTTTAAAAATATATTGCATTAATGAAAAACATTTCAAAAAAAAATAATTATCTGCCTTTCTTTATAAACAAAATAATCAGCCTGTATAAGTAATTTAAAACATAATAAAATTATTAACGATATACAACTTAATTCTTCTACACAACCTCTAATTAATAGTCATATTAAATACTTAAAATTTGATTTTCTTCCGAAGATTAGTAAAAAAATTGAAAAGTTTTTAAGGATTTTATTGAAAATTGCAAATTTGTTTATTATAGTGACAAGAAAGTTGAAAATTTATTTTACAACATCAGAGATAATAAGGAGAAAAAAATTCTGACTAATATTATTTACAAAATAAAAACTTTCAACTTTGATGATTCTCTAATTATTGATAAAGGGAATAATTGGCTGTAATGCAGCAAAAGCGAAATTATATATGTATGTACATACAACTTAATAATAATAATGTCAACTTTAAAACTGACACTCAAAATTTGAATTCGCACTATAGGTATAAACAAATAGAATAAAATAGATTATAATAATTAACACTATTAATAGTAAGTAATTAAAGAATTATTTTTAATATTTTGATAAAAAAATTTAAATCCCATATTTTGATAAACCAAAAACGTTAGAAGAACAAAAATTTCCTTACCTCTATGAAATAATATCAAAATTATGCAATATTTTGCAATTTACTGTTTAAATTTAGGGGTATATGATTTTTGTTCCTTCATAACTCCGGCACCCTTTTAGATAGGGACTTGAAATTTTGAGATAAGAAAGAAGTTTTAGAATAAGTAAAAGATTCTTCAAAAATATTTTTGTGCCACCCTATGTTTAAGGACTATTATGGGTCAAAAATTGAAATTTTCCTATATTTACATACTTACCTTTAACTTAGGCACCTGTATAAAATTTTTCAAAATAAAAGGCAAAAATTAAAGCTTCAACTTTATAATTTTACATGTGGTGATGGTTTTTCTTAATTATGTAGAGTTCCATTAAAATTGATGAAAGTGTCTCTTTATTTTTAAATTTTTTTCTTACTGTAAGAAAATTTTCAAATTTTGGTGCAAGTCGCAATTCTAAACAGTTTGTATTGTCTTTCCGAAATGTGCACCTTTAAAAACCGTTCGTTTACATTCTGTCTTGTTTCTGATAAGTACACAAAATACGTATGCACTACAAAACTCTATATTTGTATCTAAACCCGCCAAACCACACGTGACACGGGTCTGCAGTACATGACATCACGTCGACTGCTCGCTTTTACATGAGTATTTACCAGATTCTGCAGTTGTCAATTTATGTGTGAAATTCTCTTCATTCGAGTATTGAATAATGAAGACTGACTTAACTAGAGAATGTTCAGTCGACTATGTTAAAAGCGAAAAGTTTTTGTTTTTTATAGGTATCTACATATGAAAATTATTGTGTATAAAATAAAAAAAAATAATTGTTTTGTAAATAAATTTAATTTCTTAAATTTAGATTTATTTAGTCGGTTTAGATTTATTGGTAAAATTAACATCTAGATTCTAGTAGACTAAACTTACATCGATAATTTTGCAATTCTTTAATTCATTTCATGGCCTGTTCCTTAGACCAATTGTCAGTTAAATCACTCATTATTTAACTAAATTTTATATTTTATCAATTAAAATATACTTAAGTATATATTAATATAATCCAAATATTATTGGAATATATTAATATATACTTAAATATTATTAAATATTTATCCACTTTTCCTTTTTTTATACCACACCACCACAAATATTTTAATTTTTTTCCGCTTTTATATTTTCTTTTTTTCACGATACACGCAATTCAAAAATTTATAAATAATGAAAAAAAAAAAAAAACAAATTTTTTTTGTTTGTATTAGTAAGTGAATCCAGTGCAAAAAGTAAAATTTTGGTTGAACAATTCTCTTTCTCTCAATACCAAATTTCTCACAATAAAATTAGTTTGTAGGAAAGAGGGTGTGAAACAAAGTATAAAGCGTTCTTCACGCAGAACCGTGTATTTTAGCCGAACTATTGTTATTAAAATACAAATTATACAATAAAACATACATAGAATACATACATACAATAAGACACAATAATATACCTATACATATATAATACAATAGGGATATATTTATAAGTTATGTATGTTTACCAAAATAATATAAATATAAGTGATTTACACAACCATATTAACGTTTTTTATTTAAATTTAAAGTTTTTCTCATAATCATCCTCAACAATATTTTAATTATAGATATAGATATATATATGTAGACATAAAATACAAGTATGTACAAGATGCACAAATACAAGTAAGCTAAACAATTATTTCTTATTGAATTGCAAATACACTTAATAAAAAAAAGTAGTTTTCGCCTCAATTTTTTTTAAATAAAAATCTTTTATTACCCAAATAAAATTGAACGGAAACAGGAAACATTAACTTTTCTTTAACATTTAACTTTTCTTACAAAAAGTATGAAATAAACCTTAAAAGATTTAGTTGGACATTAGATATATATACATGTTATTATAGTCTATAATTATAATTTAGTAGTTGTCAGCACACACTGCGTATTATGATATTCAGCTAAGTTTTGTATACAAGTATACATTTTAGGATACGATTTATGTATTACAAAATTTACATTAACATATAACATGTAAGTTTATGTTTAGAATGTATGTTTAGAATCATCATTCTTTTGTTTTCTTTTGGAATGAAGAAATTTTGATATCACATACGAATTTTTTTTCACCGCAAAATATACTTACACATAAGCTACAGGGCCCGTAGTAGCTTTATATTATTATATTATGCTAATTTAGCAATAATTAATTGAACAAAAATACTAAAATAATCTTCAAGTATCTATATAAAAATTAGCATAAAAATAAAATCAAAAATATACTTAATTATGACAATTTTGTTTTGTTATTTTCATTTTACTTCTTAGTATTCTTATTTCACCATTACAACATATAAATTATAAAAAAAAGGCAAAGATCTATCCTAGAATTGCTATCAGTCATGATTTTATGGAACATCAAAGAAGGTTAGATAAAGAAAATAAAGAAATTGAAACGGGAAAGATTTAACTAAAAAAAGTGAAGTTAATGGAAAAGAACCAGAATCTCAGAACCAGATTGTAAAAATAAATAAAATTGAAAATATTAAAAATCTAAATGAAATAAATATGGAAACTAACAGCAAAGGTGATTTCGCGAATTAGAAATAAACTCTATGGTGATGAGTGTAAGCTCTTGGAAACGGCCAGATATAGATAATATATATTTTAGTTTATCCTCTGACTGCCCGTAGAACTTACAAATTACAATTAACGATATCCGAAGTAAATTTGATACTTCAAATGAATTTGTAATTTTATTCAATTAATCTGATTAAAATTGACATTAATTTTATGTATTAGGTGTATGTCATTAATTTTATGTTTTAATTTATGTTCAAATATTTGCAAATAGGGGCCTCGGTGGTCTATTGAGTAAGAGCGTATAAAATTCGTTTATCCTCTGACTGTCTGACTGTCCGTAGTACTTATAAATTACAATTAACGATATCCGAAGTAAATTTGATACTTCAAATGAATTTGTAATTTTATTCAATTAATCTGATTAAAATTGACATTAATTTTATGTATTAAGTATATGTCATTATTTTATGTTTTAATTTATGTTCAAATATTTGCAAATAGGAGCCTCTGTGGTCTATTGAGTAAGAGCGTATAAAATACGTTGTAAACACCGAGGAAGTGTGGGAATCCCACACACGTCGTAAGAGTTATTCCCCCTTACGACTTTTACAGCTACGCCTGAACAGGAAAGGCTGTGTAATTTCCTGTCCATATTTATCTGGCAGAGAAATGCATTAAAAGAAAAATAAATAAATATTTGCAAATAATTAAAAAATAATTATTTAAATTAAGTAAGTTATTTCACAAAACTTCCATTCATCAGATGAAGTAAATAATAGTTATGTTATTATTACTTATTATTTATTATAAAACCTTATGTTTGTTGTTAAGTAACTACTTGAAAGAATTTACACCTTTTTTTTACTTTCAAATTTAATGAATATCCTATAACTTATTAACCATCATTACGTACTTTAGAATTTAAATAATTATGTAGAATTAGTTTGAGGTATTTCCCAAAATTTAACCATGCAGATTTATTTGTTTGAAATTTTTAGCTATCAAGTTTATTTTTATACCCGTATGAACTTATGTTCAAGGATATATTAAATTTGACATTACGTTTGTGACACGTTAAAAGAGTCGAGCAAAATAACTCAAAAAATAAAGGAGCTAGAATTCCGATATTTTTACCACGTCACTTTTGTAAAATTGTTAGTTTCGCTTTTAAATCCAGCAAGTTCGGCCGACGGGTTTCAGTAGTTACCCTACAACTTCCGTCTATATGGAAATATCTCAGTGTCAATTAATGCTAGGAATCTGAAATTTTGTAAAAAAATGTCAAGTTGCAAATTGTGTAAAATTTGATTGTGCTTGAACAGCGAGTTCACATAGCTTGCATATCTTGAAACTTAATTGAGCTAGGCACTTGAAATCTTATAAAAGATGATAGAGTTTTATTCCAATAACTCTGAAAAATGTAGTAAAATTATATCGTAGAGCAAAATGGATAAAACTCTCAAATTCAATGCAGTATTTAAGTATATGTCAAAAATGGATACATTTTTTTTCGCCGAAGTGAAAATAGCAAGGTATTTAAAATTCTATCATACACAGATATTTACTATATCAAATTGGAACTTAAAACTTAAGCTTAACATTTTTATTATTTAATTGTAGGTAGTTATTCTATGTTTATTTTACTTTAATAAAAAAAATTTATTTTGTTTCAAGTAGCTACTATTATTATACTAAATTTAAAGAGAACAATTTATTATATTAAAATTAAATCATGTGGGACGAATTGTTAGTACAACAGGATATCAATTCAGTAATCTCTATCTTTTACTTAAATCTGTTTCAAATTATGGACACCTTTGTTTCTTATTGTAAAGGAAATAAGTAATTAAAATTTATTTATTATATTTACAAATATTAATTCTACAACAACATCTGATAACTCATTTGATATGAAAGCAAATAAAGTAATTAAAAATATATATGTATAAATATATTCATCTTTGTCTGTAATACTAATTATAATCTTATATGCCTGTGATGTAGTGATTTATTAATATACAATAATTATGATACCCATACGAATTCCATATATGATGATGTTGCTGTTTTAGATAATTTAAACAAAAATTATTTTTCAGAGAGCTGGATAACCTTTTAATTATAATACAAATTTTAACGTTTTACATTGAAAATACGAACTTTAAGAAATAAATTAGAGGATTTAGAGGTTCTTATTAAATCTTTAGAATTAGATATTCTTGTAATAGTTCTACTAGAAACTTGGTTAGTAGAATACGAAAACATATGTTTTAAATAATCTGCGTACACAGCATATTTCTCCAAACGTTCAAAGCCATATGGTGGAGTACGTATTTTCGTAATGGAGAAAATTAATAGTAATTACTTATGTACTTTGATTTTAAAAAACAAATTTCAAAACTCAAATTTTTTTTTTTTTTATTGCATTTCTCTGCCACATAAATGTGGACAGGAAATTACACAGCCTTTCCTATTCAGGCGTGGCTGTAAATGTCGTAAGGGCGAATAACTCTTACGACGTGTGTGGAACTCGAACCCACACTCCCTCGGTGTTTACAATGTATTTTATACGCTCTTACCCACTAGGCCACCGATTCCCCTAATAAGACTCAAATATATTAATAATAAAATTATTAAAAGAGAATTTCAATATTTTCAGAAGGTATATATGTATACAAATCACATAAGTAAGTAACTAAAATTTCGATGATTCTATATCCAATTGTTGGATGATTGTTACACAAAAAAAAACTCAGTAAGTAATCTCAGATGATTTTAATTTTACATAATGTACTCAATACAGTCAGTCCTGAAGTAAAAAGTTTCAAAAATACTTTACTCAATAATGGATGTTTAATATGCAACAAGTTAACTAAAAAATATGCTACAAGAATCGGAAAGAGTATTAATACAATAATAGATCACGCCATAACAGATTTAGTCAAGTATCAATATATTAAGTCCTACTAACTACTTACATATTATAAACACATTACACAGATATTTCAGACCATCAGCTGTTATTTTCAGATATTAATAAAAGTCCACCGCGACAGGTTAAAGATTTCAAAATCTTAGAAACCCTAACACTAGTATTAGTATTATTCCATTATTAACGACAAGACATTAAGCAACGAATACAAAATTTGAAGGCAATCACTCAAACTATTTTTAGCTGGGAAAAATTAAGAAGGTTTAGCAAACTAAAACAAATAAACGAAATAGAAAGGTGTTAAAGACAAGGAAATTGAAAATGCTTAATTAACCAAAGAAAAATTGTGGTTGACTTTTCCTATGCTCAGCGAAATATATCTGCAAACTTTGGTTTCAATCTAATGTACGACGTACCAATGAATAAAGGACAAAAAAATATGAACTCTACTTTATTATAATAGACTATATGATTTGACATATATCGTACATTTAACCAAGACCATTTATCCATTTATACCTTCCAGTATATACGTAGGTGGTTTTGATTTAACAGATCTCATGATAAAGAAAAGTATTATAAATAAGTAACTCAAATGATTTTTAATCATTTTATTTTATTGAAACTTATTACTTATAGGTACGTACTTAAGTATTACCACAGACTAAATAATTATATACAGATGACCAGCTTCACATAAAAATTTTAAGTTTTTTTTTGGAGCCACACTAAGCATTTTAGAATAGTTTAGAATATACACATTATGAAATTGAAATTTCTATTTTTTCAGTTTAAATATTCGAAAATATTCTAAAATATTCTAATATGAAACTGATCAACTATATAGAATTATATAGGTAGTCTGTGGTATTACACATATATTATATACCTATATGTATAAATGTATGTATTTAAATATGTACCTACTGCAATTGACAGTTTCGTAACTAAAAATTTGTGTTATTAAGAGAATTTAAGGTGATTATTTTTTTAAACACATTAACGAATTTATTTTTAATTTTTAAGCACTTACCTTGGAACTGTAGCTATTTCAAATTGCACTGAGTTTATAAAATTATATCCGAATTATTGGTAAATATCCAATATAAAACTATATATAAATTGCTTTATGTAACAATACATAATTTATTATTTATTAGATATGTAGGTATGCACAACCAATTATAAAAATTTATAAAAGCTGATTATTTTCACATATTTTCACCATACATATAGGAATAACCAGACTATATAGGAATAATATTGATTTACAAACTAATTTAAAAATTACAAAAATTATCTCAAATATCAATATTTCCTTTATAAAATTACATTTCCTTTTTTTTTCAAATAATTCAAACACTCACTATTTTTTAAGTAATTTTACCTAATTTTTTAGTGATAACAAATTATAAAATTATTTAATTTTTATTAATATGTATAAAAATATATCTTTAAAACTATAATAAAATTTACAAATTTCCGTAACTGATAAAATTATACTTTTTTAAGACCAATTGAAACATCTTCATTATTTTTTTAAGTAATTTTACTTAATGTTATTTATTTTTTAGTGACAACAAATTAAGTATAAAATTACTCGATTTTTTAATATTCAAATAAATGTTTAACAACTAGATACGCACTACAATAGATTTCCGTTTAACACTGATAAGGAATTTTTCTATTATATGTAAAATATATACATATATATATGTACATATATACATGTGTATATATGCATATGTATGTAGTCTGAATTCACAACAAAACCTGAAATGTGCTATGAATTTTTATTATTTTTGGCTTTATTTAATTTATATTTTAATTTGTAGTAAACACTAAGCACTAAGCAGTTAGGTAAGTAAACAGCAATAAGAGAATTTTAATGTATTTTTTTTATAAAACTACATCATAGAAAGATTAAAGAACTTTTTTTTAATTTTTAAGTATGTACTTGCTATGGCGCTGTGGCAGTTTTTGAGCACTAAACATATGAAGTTGTTATGTACATACATACATACTTTTACTTACATATGTACATACATATATCCATATTGGTGTAAAACCAAGTAATGTAAAAACTGTGTTTAAAGTTACTTTGTGAAGAAGATAAAATTTTTTATTTATTACATCTAATTTATTTTTACTAATAAAGATACTACATGCATATATAAAAAATTATAGCTCATTATTTTCAGCACGTCTTTCAACCATATACATACTTACATACGTATGTAGGTACATAAAATTGATTTACATTTTATAAACTAATTTAATTTTATAGATAAAGCTATTATCTCAATTAAGTTATAAAAAATTTTTTATTTAATGTAAAAATAGATCTTTAATAACTACCTAAAAACATACATAAATATGTATGTACATATGTATTTATAATAAATTCCATTTTTCCGTTTAACCATATAAGCAATTTATTTTATAATACCATTCTCTGTAAAATAATAGTCTAATACTTCAAATGGTCTAATGCATTTTTATTATATTGGGTTTAATTAATTTATTACAATAATATAATATAAAAAAATTAATTAGCTATAAAGAAAAAACTAATTTATAAATTTAATATCCATATCAATTCATATTTCCATGTACATACATACACATATATGGATCTACATAATATGCAAATATGTATTAAACTTGAAATTATTTTAGATGCTTTCATTATAACTACATAATATGTATGAATATAATAGCACTCATATACATACTGCTATACATATATAAATTCATACATACATATGTAATTTTTAAATATGTACGTAAGGACATTGCATTAAGAATATTTTTTGAAGTCATTTATCGTTGAAATACTAATTTTATATGTTTTTTGCGATCTAATGCGATCTTTGGTTTTACGATAATTCTTGAGTTTGTTTTAGTATATATTTTAAAAAAATTTTGTTGTACATAAATACATGCATATGTACTTATTTATTTAAAAATACAAACACATATTTAATTTAATTTAAAACAATATAATTATTATCAATTTTCCTAAACCGTTACGAGCTTCTGTAAACTACAGACTACAGAGTACTGAACTGAACTGGTTAACTGAATTGATTACTGAATACGATAGACTTAAGTGTTAACTGTAGTCTGTAATGTATTAATTCAAGAATCAATATTAACATTCAACTGATAAGTTAAAGTAAGAAAGAGAAACATCAAGTGAGAAATAAACAAAACACAGAGTAATCATAATTATTCATACTTTATAGTATGCAGTATACATACTTCACAGTGCACACAACATAATATGTATATAGCGGTACATTCTACGTACTGCACACATGACACACACATCCAATCCAATAATAAGTAACAATAAAAAAAATTCATTCATATTATTTTAGAGTGATATGATAAATAACAATAAAACATCCATACATTGTTTATTAAGTTTAGTTTAGTTTAGTTTAGACTTTTAGTTTACACTGTTGTTACTTTATTCTATTATCTATATATTTTCTGTAAACTGTCTGTATTCCTTGTTGCAATTGAGAGAGAGTAAAAATTTTAAATTTATAAGATTCGTCATTTACTTCAAATGTTATTGTACCATCATTAAAAAATACAATTTGATTTTCTCATTAGAATTATAGTTTGCTTTGCTTTGCTTTGTAATTGGTATACAAAATACAAATTAAAGTTTCTTCATAAACTCTCCCTAGATAAACAAGTGAATATGTTGCCAACAATGCATTCACAGAAGAATAGAAAGAAGCATCTTGATTTTATTTTTGTTTAAATGATATTTATTTTAATATACATACATATGTATGTACATAAATATGTACATATTATATAAACAAGTGAATCCATAATATTTAAATTACGATATACATACATACATATGTACATACACATCACGTACGTAGTCACAAAATTTTTCAAAGGTCACAAATGGTGACGAAAATATGACAAAATATGCATATTTTTGGTTACGGACGGTTGATTTAGAATTGTTGAGTAAATAAATTTTTAATATTTATTTAACAGTTAATTTAAAGAAAAATACATACTAATACGTACATATCCATACACTGGATAAAAATATGTATGTATGTATAATAAATAAATTTGATTTAAGTACAAAATACAAATCTAGCTGAGGTCAAATATTACAAACTCTGTTCAATTTTGTGAATAGAATAAGAAAAAGTACATGTAATGTACATACATACATATGTATGGTGAATGTAAGTTATAAGTACATATATATGTATGTACTTGCATAAATTTATTATCTATGTACATAATTATGTACCTTCATAAGCTTGGGTATTTTTAATATTAAAGCAAATTTATTCTAGTACTGGGATATTAAGGATGAATTGTATTGTAGGTTAAATGAAACTGAACAGTTTCTAGAAAATTGAAGCATGTGAAAAGTAGATAATATGTATGTATGTGTTTTTGGAATAAATTTATTGATGATTTTCATGATGCAACATTATAGCATTAACTGTATCGGAAGAGTACCATTTAAAATTTCAGTCAAATCATTGTTATACTATAAATATACTATGTGCTCTATATAAAACATAACAAATAATATTCGTATTCGGATATTTTAGAGCCAACCCACTGAAACTATAGACTTCAAATTTTCTGTCCTGTAAAAAAATTTTTTTTTGTATTTTTGCATTCTACACCCTTAAAAACGTCCAGAAAATGAATTTCAGCGAAATAATTTTTTCGAAAACTTATCACAAGACTCATATTATTCTAGTAGTATTTATACTACGAGTACAATATTGAATCTATAATATAATAATATAGATTAATAGATAATATAGAATTGTTCATCAATATAATCAAATAAAACATAACTTCATCTTGAATAGAAATACCTAATTACAATACACGAAATAAAACAAACTTATAGTTATCATTAGTTTTCAACTAATAATCAATTTAATTGTCCAGTTTATTGTTCGCAGACGTATGTAAGTATAGTGAACTCCCTGAAAAATAATTACGAATATATTAGAATTTACATAGAAAATTAAAAATATGTTAAAAATAAAAATAAAAGAAAAATAAATCTTTATTTAATCATATCATACATCATGTTCATGAATCATCATATAAATAATATAAGAACATATTTCTTTATAAATTATGAGGGCCTTACCGCTGTGGCTAAGGCCTTAACAATAAATAGTTTTGAAAAACTAATTTATGTTTGTAATTATTACATACATAATTATGTTCTAATATTAACATTTAATAAAGAAAAAAAAACAAAAGAGAAAAATACTAGAAAACATGACTAACAAACAGAAAAAAAAATTAAAAAATAAGATAAGGGTTTATAAACCGTTTCAGAAAACAAGCAGGGTGTCCTACAACAATGGTCTCCAAACTAAAGTTAAAGAACTCGCCAAGATCTTTTCGATGATAGCCCACTTGATCATATGAAGCTGATTTTATATCAAGGGCTTATAAAAATTTTCTGGACCAAAGCAGGGCATCCTGAAAACACAGTTGCCAAACAAAAGTTTTAGAGCTCACCAATATCTTTTTAATGATATCCCACATGACAATATATCGCTGACTTTTATATTAAAGGGTTATAAACAGTTTCAAGGTCCAAACAGGGCGTCCTAGAACAATGGTTCTCAAACTAAAGTTGAAGAGCTTGCCAAGATCTTTTCAATAATATCCTACTTGATCATATACAGCTGATTTTATATCAAGGGCTTATAAAACCCTCTGAACCCAATCAGGGCATCCTGGAGCCAGATTTCCCAAAAAAAGATTATAAGCTCACCAAGACCTTTTTAATGATACTTCATATGATAATATACCGCTTATTTTTATATTAAGGGTTTATAAACAGTTTCAAGGACCTAACAGGGCGTCCTAGAATATTGTTCCCCAAATTAAAGTTGGAGCTCACCAAGATCTTTTCAATGATACCCCATATGACGATATTCGGGTATAAATGTTGAAATCCCCATACAACATATAAAGGGCTACAAGTGCTCCTTTGGAAACAAAAAGATGTAATTTCAGATTTTTCTGTATGGTTCCACAACAAACTCTGTCAAATGCCTTTTGCAGCTAGTCTCTAGCACATCTAGAAGTGCTTCATCTTTTTGATACGAAGTGAGTGAGTGGTTTCACGTAATTGTTAGGAACAGCCTTATATATATATATATATATATAATAAAATATATTATATATAAATAAGCTGGAAAAAGGACGTACCTTGATTTGGAATACAACTAGGATCCCGGACCGTGCTGATTATGAAGGTCACCTCTTGGATCTGTTTCTCACCACAAACCCTGAAAAATATATGGTTTCAGTTGGTTGTCCCCTGGATAATTCCGATAATTGTTTGGTTAACACAAGTTTCCGGGTAGGCCCAATCTCCAACCAGAGGTTCCATCCCAAAAAATTAGTTTGGTGTTACAAAAATGCTGACTGGGTGGGCCTTAACAACGTTTAAGAGCCTTTGATTGGTAATTCTGCTTCCGCAACAGAAATTTTAACTTTGCTGCAAATGCGATTAGTGGAACTATTTTACTTGGAATGAGCTTATTCATTCCTCATTTCATGAATCTGTTAAGAGGAGTCCCAAATCTTGGTTTAATCGTATTTGCAAAGAACCCATTTCTAGAAAAGAGGAGGCTTTTAAACTGTACCAAAACAATAGGTCGGAGGCTCGCAGGGCCAATTATATAGTGGTGAGAAAGAGATGCAGGAGAGTTATCAATAAGCAAAAATTCTTGTTCAACCAAAAATTGAAACGTAAAATCATCCACATGCCAAAGAATAGCAAATCTTTTTGGTCATTTGTCAAAAGTCTAAAGGAAGACGTTAGAGGGTCTTCCTTTCCACCACATCTTGATAATAATAACAGAACCGAATCAGATTCTAAAGAGAAGGCGAACTTGTTTGGCAAGCAGTTTGCTTTCAATTCGACACTGTCACAGTCAGGTCAGGTGCCACCTTCTGTTCCAGGAGCCGGCTGCTCCTTCGGTAAAATTTACTTTAGGACGCGAGCTTAGATGAAAATCTTAAAAAATCTTGATACAAATAAGTCAGCCGGTTAAGATGGTATAACCACCATGGTGCTTAAAAAAACCTATTCCACTATTTCAAAACCTCTGCGCAACCTTTTCTACCTCTCCTTCACTTCGGCTATTCATCCTACCCAATGGAAGGTTGAACATGTTTTCCCAATTCCCAAAAAAGATAATAAAAACGATCCCTCCAACTACCGTCCTATTGCTATAACATCGGTGCTCTCCAAGGTAATGGAGAAAATAGTGAACCATAAGCTTCTTAAATACCTGAACCACAAAGGTTTGCTACATGATCGTCAATACGGGTTCAGAGCCCGTCGTTCAACCGGTGATCTCGTGACTTACCTTTGTGAGAAGCTAAGCATCAACCTTCATCATTTCGGTGAGCTTGATATTATGGCTTTTGATATTTCTAAGGCTTTCGATCGAGTTTGGTACTATGCTCTATTGGTAAAATGCAAAGCCTTAGGTCTAGGTAGGGTCTTTTCAAAATGGATTGGGAATTTGCTTTCGAATCGCACGATTCGTGTACTGGTCGATGGATATTCATCTGACAAATTCAAAATAAATGCTGGTGTCCCCCAGGGATCAGTTTTATCCCCAACTTTCTTCTTAATATTTATCAATGACCTACTCTCATTAACCTCCAATCCGATCAATAGTTTCGCAGACGACAGCACCCTTGTAGTTTCCTATGAGTTTCATAGCCGCTGTAACATTAATCACCAGATTAATACAACAGCAAAAAAATTCACTATTAGTGAGCTAAATAACGGTTTAGAAAAAATTCAAAAATGGGGTGAAGTCAACACAGTTGATTCAAAAAAACACAATGCTGTCCGATCTCCTCGAGGAGAATTTCCACTACTGTTCCCAACCTACTATTTCAGGGAGAAGTTTTGCAGCATTCAACGCGTTTAAACATGCTGGGCATCGGGTTAAACTAGAAATTTACTTGGTCAAATCACATTTTTGATATAGCTAAGGATACCGCCAAATATTTGGGTTTTTTGTATCGCTGCAAAACTTACTTTTCCCCATCTGATCTTTTAAATATCTATTAAACGTACACTAAGCCGAAAATGGAGTATAATACACACATTTCGGCTGCAGGCTCTCAAACAGCACTGGGTAATTTAGATAATGTGCAAAACAGAGATATTCGTTTGATCAACGACCCCAGTGTAACTTCAATGCTCACTCCACTCAGCCATCGTCGCCCAGTTGAGTCACTGACCTTGTTTTGTAGGTATCTCGTAGGGATTAACACTTGCTCCAAAGAAATAAAACAATTAATGCCTCCACTCAACGTTTTCCAACGAGAAACAAGGAGGACAACAGATGCTCATCTCTACCATGTTGAGTTATAAATAAATACAGCCTATGGAAATTCGTTTGTCATGCGCACGTCCCGTTTGTGCAATCATATACCATCGCATGTGTTCCCTAAAGTTGGTAATTTAACGAACGATTTATTTAAGTTTAAGAAGAACATTAACATCTTTCTTCAAAATGTCCCTCCAAATTTTCCTACCTATCCCCCCTAATCCAAATTTCCCAATTCCAATTTCCCCAATTATATTTCCCACATCTCCAAAACTAAACTGTACATTTGTATTAAAGGTTCCATCCTAAAGTTTGGTTTTAAAAAGGGTGTGGTTTTGGTTGGTTAAAATCCAACTTTACCCTGAGGAAGCACGTGCAGATCCTCTTGGTGATCTTCGAGTTTTCCACCAACCCTCGTAAAAAAAAAAAAAGTTTTTAATTTAGTTTCTCACATATGCATATGTATTATGATTGCTGTATTTTATACATTTATAACCTAATTTTGGGTTTGCACAAAATGAACTGCGCCAGATGCTTACACGAGTTAAACATAAAAAAAAAACAAATTTTTATTTTAATATTAAGGTTATTCTTTATTCAAAGATACAAAATACATTGATTAATTAATTCGTTTTCTTACAGGTTAAATAATGAAAATTGTGCTAATTAAGCTATTTTACCAATAATGAAATTTAATATAATTTAAATGAAAAAAATGTACAATGTTAAGTAATTTGTGAATTAATCGATTTTCGAAAAAGTGTTTTGAACTTTCGGTTGACTTTGGCACGTGTTATAATATGCATATGTATGTGCAACATATATAACTCCTCCCCCATAAATTTCAGGTTACGGCCAAATAAATTGTGGTCGTGCAATTTTATTAGTAACTATTGCAGAATTTTGAGCTCCAGTGTTGTATGAGTTTCGTTTGATGAATGTTTTATTTATATAAATTTGAAGAAGTCAATGATGTTATTTTGCAAGTGCTAAATTTGAAGTTTTCAAGCTGCTTTAATTTTGTGATATTGTGTATAAAAGTGATATTGATCTCATTAAAAGTTATTGGATATATGTTAATTTGTCCCAATATTGTTTTATTAAAGTTAAATACGTCATAACATTTATTTCGATTTTACAGTTCTCAAAGTGGATTAATTTGGTGCCTTTCACTTGTTGGATATTTGACTCGCATGTTGTTGTTATAGTGGGGTGCGGGATGTTGATAAGTATAATGAAATTTGGTTCTTGTTGGTAGATTTCAACATAATTTCCAATTTCTCGCAGTTCACAATTGACTGATCGATTTTTGATTAGATTTCCAATGCAATTCAATTTATAAGTAGACTCTACATGTAACTGTTCATCACATAAGTTGGTGCTTTCGATTTTTTGACATTTTTCATTAAAATATTGCATAGTGTTACCATTTGTCAAAATATATGGTTTTGTGACTATTAGTTTAGTATTATTAATTGGAACGGTTATTATTAAAAGGGATACAAATTATAAGGGTTATTAAGGGATATTTTTGAAATAATTATAATAAGCCTGAAGATTTAATAATCCATAAATGTGTTCTGTAGATGTTATAGTAAAATTTTTCGCAATAAAATTTGAAAATATTTCTGAAAGTTCTATTGGGTTTAAAATTTGTTTTAGTATAATATTAAGTTTTGTCAGGATGATGGATTCGGCGATATTACTTAGGTGGTTGTTTAATAAGTCAGTATGGTTGTTAATTTCCTTTAAATATTGTATCTCTTCGCATCTGATACTATTTTCGATTACATTACGTTGCATTAAGATTCGGTGATCGGTTACATTTTCGAATCTTTCTATCATCTGATTGTTTATTAAGGTCTGATAATTTGCTTGGTCTTTCAAGATATTGTCATTCTAAAGTAAATTTTCGAATTGTTTATTTCAATTGCGGCATTCGCGTTTATATTACCTGTGATCGTCTTAATTACAGTTTCAAGCCCATTAATTAGTCCTCTTTTTTTC
The DNA here is from genome assembly GCA_947095535.1 of Poecilobothrus nobilitatus. Lineage (NCBI taxonomy): Eukaryota > Metazoa > Arthropoda > Insecta > Diptera > Dolichopodidae > Poecilobothrus > Poecilobothrus nobilitatus. The sequence goes on along the minus strand of OX352774.1, from coordinate 165,232,765 downwards.
CTAAATTTGGCTTCAAATGATTCGTATTTAATTTTTAGTTCATCCAGTCTAAGTTTTGTAATATTTAGTGAATATTCTATAGTTTTTGTTGCGGTTAAAGTTCGTAATGGTTCTTAGATTTGAGCTAAGTTTTGTTTGTATAGTTCGAGTCTTATTACATGAAGAAAGTTAGTTCGTGCTTGTACGAGTTTTGTGGTTCCGAGTTTCATCGGTAATATCCCATTATTCTGGATTAGGTCTTGTATCTCTAGTTTCTGTTCTATTATAATTCTGAAATTTACGTTTAGTTTTTATTTTACTTTTATGAATTTTTTGGTTTGCGAGTAATAAGAGTAATATAGTTATTTGATCTTGCTTTATTTTTTGAAAATCTGAGTTTTAAATAGTTCCTACGATTTTCCTTGCTAAAAACTGTATCACCGTCTTCGAAGTTAAGGGGATCATTTCTATTCTGATTTAATTTTTCAATATTTCTGTTAGTTTTTTGTTCAAGACATTGCTTTATTGTAAGGAAGAATTGGGTTTGAAGTTTAGGTATTCGTGAATATTTTGGTGGTTAATTTTTTGCAAATTGATGGGCTTTACCGTAAAAAACTTGAAAAAGTGTATGTTGCGTGCTAGAGTGGATGGCATTATTTTATGTGATTAATGTTTCCGAAAGGATTTCATTATGGTTTCTATTTTTTAGCTTGTCGTTTATGATCCTGAAGATTTTCGTTAGAGGGGATTGTATTTTTTCTACTGGTCAATTACTACTACTGTGTTGTATAGAGGTATGGTGAAGTTCTATTGAACATTGTTTGCAGAAATCTTTAAATATTGTAGAAGTTAATTCTAGAGCGTTAATTAAAATGTTTGACATGTTTTATATTATACTATTTTTACTTTCAATAGTATATGCGGCTGCAAATTTTGAGAATTTATCTATAAGAGATAGTATTTGTTTGTTGTTTATGGCATAAATATCCATGTGAACAATATCTAAAGGTTTGTTAGAAGTCTCAGGAACCATATGTTTTGATTCATATTTCATCTGGCAAAAATCACAATTATTTATAATTTTGATTATTTAATTTTTTATGATGGGGAAAAATACTTTCTTTATAAGTACAGCAGTGTTTCGATAATTCTGCGGTGATTATTGTTAGAATGACATTGGTTTATAAGTTGGTCCTATTCGTAATCGTTCAGTACGTCTTCCAAGATTTCCATACATCATTTTTAGTGAGGAGTGGTAACTGTTTGATTTTTCAATTATTACCTGTAAAGAAAATTCATTTAAGGATCTCTCGAATATATTTATACCATCACCCATATCTTCTAAGGCTGAATATACCGTAGCTCCAAAGAAGGTTGGAACAGAATCGTTGATATTAGCTTCGGTCCTAATTCGACTTAAAGCATCAGCATTAGAATTCAGAGTTCCCTCTTTGTAAACAAATTCGTAAATATACTTTTCCAACTTGAGGCATCAATGCACTAATCTCGAGTTGGGGTCCTTTAGATTCATAATCCAAGTTAATGGTTTATGGTCTATCACGATTTGGAATTTTATTCCAAAAAGATAAGAATGGAAATACTTCGTAGCCCAGACTATGACTAAAATTTCCTTTTCTATCGTTGAATAATTTATTTCTGACTCCGTAAGTGTACGGCTTGCATAGCAAATTGGTTTCTCGTTGCAACTGTTCCTTGGAATAAAACGGCACCTAATGCAAAGTTGCTGGCAGCCGTATGAATGGTTTTTCGAAATCAGGATATTGGATATCGTTTATCAACAATTGCTTACATAACTTAAACGTTTTTAAGAAGTTTTCATTGTGGATTACAGTTTTATTCTTTTTAAGGTATTCCGTCAATGGTTTTATGAGTTTGGAAAAATCCTTTATGAATTTCCTGTAATATCCTAAAAATCCTAAAAAGGCTTTTATGTCCTTTTGGGTCTTAGGTATGGGAAATTGTTTAATTGCCCCAATTTTCGAGGGATTGGGTTCTACGCCTTTATCTGTTACGATATGCCTTAGAAACTCAATTTCTTTGTGCAGCAATTCTGCTTTGTCCATCTTTACTTTTAAATTTGCATTTTTCAAAGCACTAAATATTTTTTCAGATTTTCCATATGTTCTTGCAAAGATATAGACTACACTATGATATCGTCTAAATATTTTTATAATTTTCTTCTCCAAAGATTTCATAATTATTAGAGTCACAGTCATTATAATTGTCGTATTTATAGTAGTCGTCTAAATTTTGGTACTAATTTTGAAGATGTAAGCCTATTTCGTTATATGAGGCTCCGAAATTTTGGGAGTTTGAATAATCATTTAATGAAATGGTCGGCTTTTGTTCGTCCTTTTCAGTTATATATTTTTTTGTTTGAAAAAGGGAGGTACATTATTATTTATAATAATATAAATAAGGAGATGTAGTATTATTTTGAAAAGAGGGTCTATTTGTTTGATAATTATGTCCATTATCTTGAAAAGTGGATCTATTTGTTTGGAAATTATTTTCAAAATAATTTTTTATTGGTGGTTTTGGTGCAAGTCTATTTTGATCCACGGACTCAGCGGACTCAGTTTGACCTTCTATCCAAACTACGCAGGGTAGAAGTTAAAACTGTGTCAGCTTTTCGTAAAATATGTTCTGTTCTTTGATGCAGAGTACGAAAATTTTAACTAGTGTGCTGGGCTCATTGCTCTAATAGTAGAACCAAGTGGTTCTCCTAAACTCGTCAAAAATGAATTAAGATTCATTTCTGCGTAAAGAGTCTTTTAACTATGTCTCTTACTGTTTCATGTATTTTAATATGGTTTACCATATTTTAAAAGAATTCGACCACGTCACTATAAAACTTTTCAACAGTTGCATTATTTTGCTAAATTTTGTGCAAATCTCGTAATGTTTCATTACGTTTGTCCGGGTGGTGTAGAATTAGGTTCTCTTTAATGTTATCCCACACTAATGGCGTTCCATACCTGCTATGTGAAGTACAGTTACGGGTCCTACTATTCTATTACGTACTGCCCTCAATAGAAGTTGTCCGTAACTAGTACCTCTTCTAATTGCTATTAAGTTAAGTCTCTTTTCAAACCATTAACAAGTTAAGTAACGTGTCATTGTAAAACGTGCATTTTTATTTTTATTTTTTAAATTCGTTTAATTTTTACTTTAATAACAATACATAATCAATAATAAAATAATTTAACTTTACATATTTTTACCATAATATAATAGTGCCGACTTATAAAATTAATAAAAAATTTTTTGTTTTTTGTTTGAACATTTTTAGTAATTACTTAAATTAGGTGAATCACTTTTCAAGCCTTAACTTTTATAATAACTTTTTTTTTAATAAATTGTCGATTTTCATATTTCTATTCAGGTCATTTAATTTTGTTTACTTCTGTTTTAATTTTAATTCTTAAAAAACTGACTTATATTATTAAAATTAAATTTGTTTGCTGTTAAATTTTTATATATTACTTTTACTAATTAAAATGAATCAAAATAAATGCAGTGCCGTACTCTGTACTATTACAGATTCCAAAACATATATCATCGCATGCAATGGCATCTGTAAAAGAAAGTTCCATGGGATTTGCATTAATGCCCCCAGGGGCTGGCAAACATGTAACACGTTTATTTTGCATAATTTTGTTTGCTTTATTTTCGCATTATATTTAAACCAGCCTATTCATATTGTTAAAGAGGAGTTGATGGTTTACTTAAATGATATTAAAAGCGACTGCCAAGGTTGCACGGCCAAAGCAGTGGATGTTATAAAAAGTAATTCGGTATGCTTTAATGATATAGCCAAAAGCGAAAAAACGATATGACCTAATCATAGCCAGAAGGAAATTCAATGCGATGTGAGTGAGTCAATTAAACAACAGATAAATAAAATAATAATAAATAAAAATTGATAAATTAAATAAACCATACATAGTTTATAAGGACATATTTATTTAAACTGACAATATCACACCTAGCACAAAGGCAAAGAGCAAAATAAATAAAGGAAAACCTGGAATTAAGGCTACAATAGTCCCATTGGCTACAAAAATCCTTCCTTTTCTCTTTGCACTTCAAGGCTAAATAGCAAAACTACAGAAAAAAGCCTTGAGTACTATATTAAAGAAAATTTTAAATGTCATATTGCAGCATGTAAAAAGGTAACTCCTAAAACCATCCGGAATTCGAAAGACTTGGCATTTAAGGTGCACGCTCCTAAAAACATGATCATGAAGGTGAAAAATCTTAAATTTTGGAATAAGGGGACCACAATTACAAAATTCCGGAAAATTAGATGTAAAGATGCGAAAAGCAAATTAGATTATAAGTTAAATATTATTGATAATGATATCATGATTTATTTTTATCATTTATTTTATCATTTAGTATAATATGATTTTCGTAAAGCATTTGATCTATTGCCACATAGTATTATATTACTAAAACTAAAAAAATATGGCTTCCAAGAGTTTTTCCTTAAGTGGATATATTCTTATAATTTTATAATAAGGACGCCGTCCTTATGCAGAATGACCTTCAAAACTTTAGCAATTGGTACGTTAATAATTGTCTACTACTTAATGTAAATAAATGCCATTGTTATCTTATACACGTCGTTCTAGTCCTATTTATTTCAACTATAACTTAGACGGTATTACTTTACCTAAAGTTACCTCAATAAAAGACTTAGGTGGGTATTTTGGTTCCCAACTTAGCTTTAAAATTCATTATAATAATATTAAAAATAAAGCTAATTCATAATTGGGGTTTCTTAAACATTCTTCTAAGGAATTTTCAGATCCCTATGTTCTTAAATCGTTCTACACTTGTCTTGCAAGACCGAACCTGGAATATGCTAGTCAGGTTTGGTCTCCATTTTATATGGTACACATTGACAGGATCGAGGCAGTACAGAAAAACTTTCCTAGATTTGCCTTACGCCACTTGCCATGGTCAAATCCTATTATTTTGCCACCATATGAACAAAGGCTAAAGTTAATTGATTTGTGTACTTTATGTTTTAGACGTGAGGTTTCTGATATTATTTTCATTACAGAGATTGTCAAGGGTTATGTTAAATCTACTTTAATTTCTAGTAAAATTAATATTAGAAATCTTCAACACCTTCGCTCTTGCAATTTATTTAAAGCCTATAATCATAGGATTAATTATGGCAAATTTGAACCTATTAATAGGATGATTATTATAGGCAAATAACATGAACTTAACATTGACTTTACACTTTCAAAACATTTCCAAAAACAAAAATTATACAATCGCTTTTAATATTAGGATTTTTTTTTTGTTTTCTTGCTGCACTGTAAAGTATATATATGCCTTTATATTTGATTTTTAATTTTTAATTTTAATCTTAGTTCCAAGTTTATTTATACTTAACAATTATAAAATTTTTATTATGACTTTTATTGTATAATTTATTAGTAATTATATATTATTATAAATTTTGTGTAAACTGTTTGTGCTAAGGAGTATAAATAAATAAATAAATAAATATTTCCAAAATTATTCAGATATCTATTATTTATAATTAAATTTCTTATTGATTGATATTATTTTCTTATTGGTTTTGTCTATGCATTTAATTTTGTATTTTAACAAAATAAAAACACTGTACAGTAAAATAATAAAAAATTTGACTTACTTTGTAATTATTATGAACATGAATATCTTCGACATATCTGAACAGGTTTAAAAAATTGAAATTTACCAAACTGGGATACCAGTAATGATTTTAAGTCTTAAAGCTGATGTGTGAATAAGAACTTCCAAATTTGTTTCACTTTAGCACTTCAATATTTATTTTATGAGTTGACTAATTTTATCACTTTAGAGTTTTAAGTTTATAGTTAATTTCTCTTTAATCTGAGTATTATGTAGAATGAAATACTTTATAAAATCATAAAATTAACAATAATTTTGCACATTAATGCAAAGTAATTGGTCAAACTAAACACTTTAGATTTATGGTTTGTAATTGTTCACTTATATTATAATTTTTAAATTAATGTTCTTTTATTTGATTAGTCGTCGAATTTTGAACTTTTGATAACTTATATTAGAACACTTATATTAAAATTGTAATAAAATGTTTTTGTTACTTTTAGTTTATTCGAATATCAGTTTTTTTTGTGCGAGGGTAGGTGGGAATCATCGAAAGACACTATAGAGGAGTAAAAACGAGCATGATTCCTCTATGAGAGTGTGGGACTTTAACCCCCTAATCACCACCTCCCTTTTTTGACAAAATAATAGTTTATACGACCTTTAGTACTACTGTACTGCCTGGTCATAGGAAGTGGAGTTAAGGAATGAAAATAGATTTCAAATTGGCAAGCATATTGTGAACAAAGTTGTTAATATTCACCTTGAATCTTTGCATATTGTAAATATAATCATCACCAATTCTGGGGAACACATGAGATGGAATATGGTTCCACATTCGCGATGTTCGTACCACAAACGAATTTCCATAAGCCGAATTATGCCATCTGGGAATTTGAACTACATAGGGATGGGCAGCAGAGGCTCTCCTTGTTTCTCTTTGGAATGCTTTGACAGGAGGCATCAAACTTTTTTTAGAGCAAAAACCCGACCCTATAAGGTATCTATAAAACAAGGTGAGTGTTCCTGTTAGGCGCCGTAGACCGAGTGGAGAGAGCGTAGAAGTGACATTGGGATCATTTATTAGACGAATTGCTCTATTTTGTACTTCATCGAGAAATCCCAATGCAGTTTTGGAGGCTCCTGCCCAAATATGTGCATTGTACTCCATCTTTTATCTTATATATATTTTATAGTTATTTAGGAGATCAGAAGATGATACAACGATATAGGAAACCCATACACCTAGATGTATCTTTAGCTATACCAAATATATGATTGGACCAACTTAATTTTTGATTTAACTCCATGCCCAAGATGTTGAGCTCATCCGCATGCTGCAAAACTTCTCCTTGAAAAGTTAAAGTTGGTACTGAAGTGTTTCTTTTCCGAGAGACTAAACAGCACTGAATTTCCTTAGAATTAAAATCGACTCTGTTGATTTTGCCCCAATTAGAAATTTTCACCAAGTCGAGATTTAGCTGAAGCGAAGCAGAATATTTACTGCCGTTGTCTTCATAAGAAGCAACGAGCGTGCTGTCGTCTGCAAAACTAATGATTGGATTGGAGGTTATACTTAAAACATCGCTTCAAAATATAGGAAAAATGTCGGAGAGAGAACAGATCCTTGTGGGACACCAGCATTAATTTTGAATTGGTCAGAAGAATATCCATCGACCAGGACACGAATCGAACGATTTGAAAGAAAATCTCCAATCCATTTTACAAATACACCACCGAGGCCTATTGCTTTGCGTTTAGCAATTAAAGCATCATGCCAAACTCAGTCAAAAGCTTTAGAAATATCCAAAGCGACAACATCGGACTCACCTGAATGGTAGAGGCTGATGTGGAGCTTTTCACAGAGACATGTCATGAGATCACCTGTTGACCGATGGATTCGGAACCCATATTGACGATCATAAGTTAATCCTTTGTTATGTAGGTATTTCAGAAGCTTTCTATTTATTAAATTTTCCATTATTTTGGAGAGGACCGAAGTGATAGCAATAGTGATAGCGGTAGTTTGAGGGATCGCTTTTTTCTCCCTTGTTGGGGATGGAATGTATGTGCGCTGTCTTCCACTGGATAGGATATCTATCCGAAGAGAGGGATAAATGGAAGAGATTGCGCAATGGTTTCGCAATAGTAGAAAAAGTATTTTTTAAAACCGTGGCAGTAATGCCATCCGGACCGGACCGCAATGTTGAATTGGAGGCGAAATTTTTGGCAAATAAATCTGCTTTTTTTGGGATCGGATTCAATTTCGTCATTGTTATCAACCACCTAAGGCGGGAACGAAGAACCGCCACTTTTACCGTTAAGGCTCTTAGCAAAGGTCCAAAAGGATTTGATATTTTTAGGAAGACGCCAAAGTTGTTTTCTCAACGTCTGTTGTGCAAGAACTTTTGCTTGTTGATAACTGTCCTACACCAGTTTTTAACCCCGATATAGCTCACCCTATTAGCTTCAGTCCTATCACTCTTATAGATTTGAAAAGCTTCCTCCTTTTTAGATATTGCATTTGCACAAATGCGATTAAACCAAGATTTGGATGGCCTTTTAACACTTTTCAGAGAGTGCGGTATGTAAGTTCTCACCCCTAGAAGAATTCTTTCACTAATCGCATTGGTTGCAAAGTCAACATTTCTGTTGCTAAAGCACAAAGACCAATCAAAAGCTTTAAAAATTTCATTTAAACCTTCCCAGTTAGCATGGCTATAACGCCATAATATTTTTTTTGGGACAGGTCTTTGACTGGTCTGAGTGCTAAGCTCAAAGCTAGTATTAATCAAGCAGTGGTCGGAAAAACCAAGAGGAGAGCTAACTGAGACCTTGTATTTCTCAGGATGTGTAGTCAGAAACAGGTCCAGGAGATGACTAACCTGGTTTACACGGTCGGGAATTCTAGTGGGATTTTGGACAAGTTGAGTAAGATGGAATAATGAAGCAAAAAGCTCAACTTGTTTCCCAATTAAGTTTTGACTGAGAGAATTGTCATTGGAGTAGTGGAGCCAGTTTCTATTATGGATATTGAAACCACCAGTCACAACAATTTCAGATTGTGGATTTAATTCCAAAATTTCATTAATCTGGTTGGTGAGATTTTCAATCTCCGAAATAGACTCCACTTCACTAGAGTTTGGAGACCTGTATAAGTAACATAAATGAATGACGTGCCTAGTAACAATAATTTTTATCCAAATTTAGTGGAACATTTGGTTGGAACACTTATATTTGTGGAGAACGCTGTAAGCAACGTCATTTCTAACATAAAGAGCGACCCCTTATGAGGCACAAAATGACAGACAAACGAGTAATTAACTACGACAAAGTTGACGTCTTGGCCAACCACCAGGGTCTCACATAATGCTAATATTGCTGGTTTTACTGAATTGAGGTGGCCTTGGACGGCAAGAAAATTCGACTGCAGACCACGAATATTGCAAAAATTTACGCTAAAATTGGCAATGATTAATAGCAACAATGGGTTTGAAAATATATAAATAATATAATCAAAAAACAAAATAAAAAAATAAAATACACGAAAACCAAAAGATTCAAGTATTTAAAGAATTCGACAAACGAAGAGTAAATTAAAAAATTAATTGAATTTTAATATTAAGTGCAATGATCAATAATAACTAACTGGCACTTAATTACCAGTTAATTAATATTAAAAGATAAACAATCAATACTAATAATTTATAAATAATATTAAATAAAAATAATATCAAGCATTAGTAATCACCACCGATAACAAAAAGTTTGCAAAATACTTTCAACAGTTTTTAATTCAATTTTTTTGAAATAGAGCCATGACATTTTCACTGCTGATAGATATCATAAAAATATTAATTTTATGAAAATAATAATTTTGCTGTAGCCCCACCCGTTAAGGAGCTACAGCCCCCCAAAGACCCCAAAAATCACTATATTTAAATTGTTATAACACAAGCTCTATAATATCTTCAATCTGAAAATTCCAAACGATAGGTGCAATTATGAGCTTTACAAAAATGTATATAATAAATATATACTTGTGTTATACGGTGTCTTAATTTACCATTATGCGAAACTGAATTATTGCAAAATCCTTTAACCCTTCTATCTTCTAAACAGTTTAAGTTGAAAACTTGAAATTTTGACAGAAATTAGATCTATGAAAATAAGTATGAGTCATTTCAGAAATGTTTTTTGTATCACCCCCCTAATAATCTTCAGGCAATTTTTTATCTTTCACTAAGTTAACTAACTCTTTAGAACTATTGATATTGTGGTCAAAAGTTTTTGTGTGATTCGAAAGAATGTTATGTATCATTGCCGCTATGTCATATGTAGGAGAATTGAATAATACTACTGGTCTTATTGCAATATCGGACTTATGAGTTTTTCTCATTCCGTATAGTTTGGGCGGCACCGTATTTAATTTTCTGATTTTCTTGTACTGTGATAAAGTAAGGTATTCTTCTCGATGTAGTCTGTCTATTAAATTTTTAGCTCTATTCTGAAATTTATTGATTGGATTTTTATCCACAATTTTATATATGTTATTGTCGCTTAATAAATTTAGCATGGCTGTTGTATAATCATTTTTGTACATAATAACCGTTCTGTTCTCTTCATCACTATTCAACACGTATAAATTTGGATTATTCTTAAGGAAAAGTTTCGTAATCTCATATTCTTTAATCAAAGAATTATATTTATCTAAATGGTTCATTCTGTTGTAAAAATTCGTGATTATATTGACACATTTGTTACGAATCATCGTTTTTTCATCAGTTTTTAAACCACTTATTTCAATATTAAATTCTACGTCTTTAATAATATTGGGAATAGCTCTTTCTGACCGGAATAGCCATTTTTGGACCTGTTGACAATAACTTTTCTACTTCAAGAGGTATATGTTCATTACTGAAATTGAAAATAAATTTATCATAGTTTTTAATTTCTGTTTGCCCATATTTATTTTCCAATTCCTTTAGTTTTTTAATGTTCGTTTTTTTAAACTTCATAAAATTATTATCAAAAGTTTTCTTGATTCTCATTTTGAAGGTATTAAATATGTCATTACTTATGTGTTCCCTTAAATTTTCATATAACTCCCTTATTTCATCAATATACAGACTAATCTTATGTATTGTAATCTTAATTTCTAAGTTCAAAACTGCTCTAGCGCTACATTTTTTGAAAATGAAAACCACCAATTTAATTTTGACGAAACGAAAATAGTATATAGAATCAAACTGTTTTAAAAGAAATATCAGCGAAATGATATTCATCGAAATGAATTCAAACAGCTTAAACTCCAAAACGGACACTCAAAAATTAGATACCACTTATAAATCTTTAATTGAATCATATAAAAATATAATAAAATATCATTAAAAAACTGTAATGTTGATAAATATTATAATTTGTGTGAATACGTATGTAGATATTTCTTTAATGTTTTACTTTTAAATTTATTAAAAAATTTAACTTAGTTTTTGAGTCTATTAAATTCTGTTATTTTTTATTTTGTTAAGTTTGGAATACATGTATGTACAAACATGCATATATATACAAACAATTAATATATTTTATATATTTTGCAATTTTTTTTTTTTACTTTTTAATTTGTAATTGTTCGTGTGATAAATGATGTTATATAAATAATGATGTTATATAAAAAATTCTTTAATTAAAATTTCTAAATTTTTTTAAATTTGAATTTTACTGAACTTGTTTTTAATAAGTAATTGTTTCTAAAAATTTTTTTTTTAATTTATTATAATATATATTATGAGTACATGTTTATTTATTAATAATTTTTTATAAATTTTTGAAAAAGTGTTTATTTAATTTTAAATATAATTATGTACATGTTATTTTTCCTGGACCAATATTCCTAAGGTAAAATATTTGTAATTTTCCTCACATTTCTGATATTATAAAATAAATAATTTTAGCCCTGATAGCGATACACGAAATGTTGGTAAAAAGTAAAAATTGGTTTATGTTTTAATTTTTATTTTTTAAATAAAGTCCAATACCAGACGAAATAACTACTTTAAATAATAATAAGAAGGACGCAAAATCAATAACAATATAAACATTATTATTATTATTATTGTTATTATTATTATTATTATTACTGGTGATTCGGTGGTCTGCTTAAAGAGGGGAAAGGAAGGTTGAATAAGAGATCTTCCTTTTGGAGTGCAGGGAAGCGGGAGGAGAATACTGGCTGTGCCTCGGCTGTGGTCCGAGAACGCAACCCTGTACCTAAATAGGGGCAAATACCCATTAACATACACAAATAGATAAAAAATATGAATCGAACAGTGGTGGTAATGTAAAAATATGAACCGAACAGTGTGGAACCATTCAGGGGAAATGCAAAGCTAAGGAGGATCCCACCGCAGACTAGTAAGGGCGCCTCACTGGCTGGCCGGGGTAGTGAGTCGGGCGCGAATTGCAGAGAACGAAGTAATGGCTAATCCACTGCCTCTGGCGGTGGTAACGAGTTCTCCAAACAGAGAAGCACGTTTCAAGTCGAGGACGACGTAGAAAGGAGGGAACAGATGCCACGCAAGTGCCAGGGCTGCAACTGGTAGCCAAAAAAACATATCGATGGATGTGAAGAACGGGCTGGCTGAAGGGCCCAAAATATGGGCCAAAATAGGGACCAGCAACAGTCACATTTGGCGAGTCCCTCAAAGCTATACTTGGAAAGAACGCAAGCGTATGCAGATTAGAACCGAAGGAGACGGTGGAGATCAGAGATCTTGATGACCTCACCATAAAAGAAGTTTTGGGCGGTTGGACCGCGAATTTCAAAGTCTCGGTAATCGGCTCTAACAGGAGGGCACAAAAAATGGCAATAGTGACCATATGAACAAAGGGTGCGCAATCACTTATAAAAACCCACCACATAAAAGTGGGATTCGTCAGCTGCAGAGTTAGGCAGAGGTCAACCGCAACCAAGTGCTATAATTGCCTCGGTTACGGTCACCGCGCTGGGATATGCAAGGGCCGTGATAGAAGCTGACTCTGCTTCAGATGTGGCTGGCCAGACCACCAGGCGAAGGTGTGTACATCTCCCGAAGGATGCTTTCTGTTCGTTGAGATGGGCCATGATTCTGGTACCGTGAAGCATATCAACAGTGGCAAAAAAAAATCCTTCTTTTTCTCTTTGCATTTCAAGGTTAAATTACAAAACCACAGAAGAAAGCCTTGAGTACTATGTTAAACAAAAATTTAAATGTGATATTGCAGTATGTAAAAAGGTAACTCCCAAAAACATCCGGAATTCGAAGAACTTGGCGTTTAAGGTGCACGTTTCTGAAAACATGATCATGAAGGTGAAAAATCTTAAATTTTGGAATAACGGGACCACAATTACAAAATTCCGGAAAATTAGAGGTAAAGATGCGAAAAGCAAATTATATTATAAGTTAAATATTATTGATAATGATATCATGATTTATTTTTATCATTTATTTTATCATTTAGTGTAATATGATTTTCGTAAAGCATTTGATCTATTGCCACATAGTATTATATTACTAAAACTAAAAAAATATGGCTTCCAAGAGTTTTTCCTTAAGTGGATATATTCTTATAATTTTATAATAAAGACGCCGTCCTTATGCAGAATGACCTTCAAAACTTTAACAATTGGTGCGTTAGTAATTGTGTACTACTTAATGTAAATAAATGGCATTGTTATCTTATACACGTCGTTCTAGTCCTATTTATTTCAACTATAACTTAGACGGTATTACTTTACCTAAAGTTACCTCAATAAAAGACTTAGGTGTGTATTTTGATTTCCAACTTAGCTTTAAAATTCATTATAATAATATTCAAATTAAAGCTAATTCATTATTGGGGTTTGTTAAACATTCTTCTAAGGAATTTTCAGATCCCTATGTTCTTAAGTCGTTCTACACTTGTCTTGTAAGACCGAACCTGGAATATGCTAGTCAGGTTTGGTCTCAATCTTATATGGTACACATTGATAGAATCGAGGCAGTACAGAAAAACTTTCTTAGATTTGCCTTACGCCACTTGCCATGGTCAAATCCTATTATTTTGCCACCATATGAACAAAGGCTAAAGTTAATTGATTTGTGTACTTTAAGTTTTAGACGTGAGGTTTCTGAGTTATTTTCATTACAGAGATTGTCAAGGGTTATGTTAAATCTACTTTAATTTCTAGTAAAATTAATATTAGAAATCTTCAACACCTTCGCTCTTGCAATTTATTTAAAACCTATAATCATAGGACTAATTATGGCAAATTTGAACCTATTAATAGGATGCTAATATTGACTTTACACTTTCAAAACATTCCGAAAAACAAAAATTATACAATCGCTTTTAATATTAGGATATTTTTTTTTTGTTTTCTTGTTGCACTGTAAAGTATATACCTATGTATATGATTTTTAATTTTTAATTTTAATCTTAGTTCCAAGTTTATTTATACTTAACAATTATAAAATTTTTATTATGACTTTTATTGTATAATTTATTAGTAATTATATATTATTATAAATTTTGTGTAAACTGTTTGTGCTAAGGAGTATAAATAAATAAATAAATAAATATTTCCAAAATTATTCAGATATCTATTATTTCTAATTAAATTTCTTATTGATTGATATTATTTTGTTATTGGTTTTGTCTATGCATTTAATTTTGTATTTTAACAAAATAAAAACACTGTACAGTAAAATAATAAAAAATTTGACTTACTTTGTAATTATTATGAACATGAATATCTTCGACATATCTGAACAGGTTTAAAAAATTGAGATTTACCAAACTGGGATACCAGTAATGATTTTAAGTCTTAAAGCTGATGTGTGAATAAGAACTTCCAAATTTGTTTGCACTTTAGCACTTCAATATTTATTTTATGAGTTGACTAATTTTATCACTTTAGAGTTTTAAGTTTATAGTTAATTTCTCTTTAATCTGAGTATTATGTAGAATGAAATACTTTATAAAATCATAAAATTAACAATAATTTTGCACATTAATGCAAAGTAATTGGTCAAACTAAACACTTTAGATTTATGGTTTGTAATTATTCACTTATATTATAATTTTTAATTTAATGTTCTTTTATTTGATTAGTCGTCGAATTTTGAACTTTTGATAACTTATATTAGAACACTTACAATTAACAGTTGACAATATTAAAATTCAAAAAAAAAATTTATTTTTTCGATAAACCGTCGAATTTAAAAATTTTACACTGATAACACCAAGGAAGGGTAGTCTCCTAATCCTTCTGACTGCACCAATTATGTGTTTTACACTATTTAAACATAAAAAAAGCAAATTTTTATGTTAATATTAAAGTAATTATTCTTTATTCAGAGGTACAAAATATATTGATTAATTAATTCGATTTCTTACAGGTTTAAATAATGATAATTGTGCTAATTAAGCTATTTTAAAAATAATGAAATTTAATATAATTTAAATAAAAAAAATGTACCTACAATATTAAATAATTTGTAAATTACTTAATTTTTATAGAAAAAGTGTTTTGCCATGATTTTCATAAGCAAAAGTAATGTTATTGAATTTTCGGTTGACTTCAGCACGTGTTATATTAGGCATATGTATTCTTTAAGCGAAATATATGAGCCTTTGTTTTCCTCCTTTTTTCTTTTTTTTTTCCGAAAGTTGTATTTCTATACAATTTGCTATTGCTTTACATATAGTTTGAATACGAATCATATTCAATATTGTATTAATAAAGCTAGGTAGTGTTAGGTGTCCATAGCTACGGATTTTTAGTTTTATTTTGCTTTACGTTTTTTTTTTTTTTGACGAGGGTTGGTGGAAAACTCGAAAGTCACCAAGAGGAACTGCACGTGCTTCTTCGGGGTAGTGTTGGACTTTAACCAACCAAAACCACCCCCTTTTTAAAACCAAACTTTAGGATAGAACCTTTAATACAAATGTACAGTTTGGTTTTGTGGATAGGGATGTGGGAAGGATAATTGGGGAAATTGGAATTGAGAAATTTGGATTATGGGGGATAGGTAGGCAAATTTGGAGGGCCATTTTGAAGAAAGATGTTAATGTTCTTCTTAAACTTAAATAAATCGAACACATATGAATTACAAACTTTAGGCAATACAAGCGATTGTATATGATTCCACAAACGGGACGTGCGCATGACAAACGAATTTCCATAGGCTGTATTTCGCCATTTTGATAACTCGACATGGTACGGATTAGCATCTGTTGCCTTCCTTGTTTCTCGATTAAAAAGTTTGAGTGGAGGCACTAATTATTTTATTTCTTTGGAAAAAGTGTTAATCCCTCCGAGATACCTACAAAACAAGGTCAGTGACCCAACTGTGCGATGCTGGCTGAGTGGAGTGAGCATTGAAGTTACACTGGGGTCGTTGATCAAACGAATAGCTCTGTTTCGCACATTATCTAAATTACCCAGTGCTGTTTGAGAGCCTGCAGCCCAAATGTGTGCATTATACTCCATTTTCGGCCTAATGTACGTTTTATAGATATTGAGAATATTAGATGCGGAAAAGTAAGTTTTACAGCTATACAAAAACCCAAATATTTAGCTGCATCCTTAGCTATGCCAAAAATGTGATTTGACCAAGTCAATTTCTGGTTTAACCCCATGCCCAGCATATTTAAATCTGTTGAATATTGCAAGTCTTCTCCCTGAAATAGTAGGTTAGAACAGTAGTGGCAATTTTCCGCGAGATCAGGCAGCATTGTGTTTTTTTTGGTATTGAACTCAAGTCTGTTGACTTCACCCCATTTTTGAATTTTTTCTAAATCGTTATTTAGCTCACTAATAGTGAATTTTTTTGCTGTTGTATTAATCTGGTGAATAATGTTACAGCGACTATGAAACTCATAGGAAGCTACAAGGGTGCTGTCGTCTGCGAAACTATTGATCGGATTGGAGGTTAATGAGAGTAGGTCATTGATAAGAATTAAGAAGAGAGTTGGGGATAAAACTGATCCCTGGGGGACACCAGCATTTATTTGAATTTGTCAGATGAATATCCATCGACCAGTACACGAATCGTGCGATTCGAAAGCAAATTCCCAATCCATTTTGAAAAGACCCTACCTAGACCTAATGCTTTGCATTTTACCAATAAAGCATCGTGCCAAACTCGATCGAAAGCCTTCGAAATATCAAGGGCCACAACATCAGACTCACCAGAATGATGAAGGTTGATGTTTAGCTTCTCGTAAAGGTAAGTCATGAGTTCACCGCTTGAACGACGGGCAGTTCAGAAACTTATATTGACGATCATGAAGCAAACCTTTGTAGTCCAGGTATTTCAGAAGCTTTTGGTTCACTATTTTCTCCATTACCTTGGAGAGGACTGATGTTATAGCAATAGGGCGGTAGTTGGAGGGATCGCTTTTATTACCTTTTTTGGGAATTGGGAAAACATGTTCAACCTTCCATTGGGTAGGATGAATACCCGAAGTGCAAGAGAGGTAGAAAAGATTGCGCAGAGATTTTGAAATATTGGAGCAGGTATGTTTAAGTACCATGGTTGTTATACCATCTGAACCGGCTGACTTATTTGTATCAAGATTTTTTAAGATTTTCATCTCCGCTCGCGTCCTAAAGTAAATTTTACCGAAGGAGCAGCCAGCTCCTAGAACAGAAGGTGGCACCTGAGCTGAATGTGACAGTGTCGAATTGAAAGCAAACTGCTTGCCAAACAAGTTCGTCTTCTCTTTAGAATCTGATACGGTTATGTTATTATTATCAGTAAATGGTGGAAAGGAAGACCCTCTAACGTCTTCCTTTAGACTTTTGGCAAATGACCAAAACGATTTGCTATTCTTTGGCAAGTGGATGGTTTTACGTTTCAACTTTTGGTTGAACAAGAATTTTTGCTTATTGATAACTCTCTTGCATCTGTTTCTCGCCATTATATAGTTGGCGCTGCGAGCCCTCGACCTATTGTTTTGGTACTGTTTAAAAGCCTCCTCTTTTCTAGAAATGGGTTCTTTGCAAATACGATTAAAGCAAGATTTCGATGACTCCTCTTAATAGATTTCATGAAATGAGGGATGAATAACCTCATTCCAAGTAAAATAGTTCCACTAATCGCATTTGCAGCAAAGTTAAAATTTCTGTTGCGGAAGCAGAATGACCAATGAAAGGCTCTAAAATTATTAAAAAACGTTGTTAGGGCCCTCCCAGTCAGCATGGCTGTAGCACCAAACTAATCTTTTGGGAGGGGACCACTGGTTGAAGATTGGGCTTACCCGTAAACTTGTGTTAACCAAACAATGGTCGAAATTACCCAAGGGACAACCAACTGAAACCACATATTTTTCAGGGTGTGTGGTGAGAAACTGATCCAAAAGGTGACCTTCATGATCAGCACGGTCCGGGATCCTAGTGGGATTTTGGATAAGTTGAGAAAGGTGAAACAGTATGAAGAATAGTTCAACTTGTTTCCCAATTGAGTTTTGACTCAGGGAGATGTTTCTAGAAAAATGAAGCCAGTCCCTGTTATGAATGTTGAAATCTCCTGCCAGAACAATTTCAGTTTCTGGAGATGTGTCCAAAATTTTATAGATCTGGTTCGATAGATTTTCAATTTCCATAGCAGTTTCTTGTTCATTTGAGTTGGGTGATCTATATATATGAAATGTATGACATGCTTTTCAACAAGAATTTTAACCCAAATGTAATGAAAGGGTGGGCTAGATCTTTTATATTTTGGAATTGTGTTGAAAGCGATGTCATTTGTTATATAGACAGCGATACCTCTTTTAGGTACGAACTGTGAAATAAGTGAGTAGCCGGTAACATTAAAGTTATCATTGTGGTTACTGACTTGTGTTTCACATAGGGCTAAGATTGCTAGTTTAATTGAACTAAGATGGCAATCGAAGACTTGAAAATTCGTTTGCAACCCGCGTATGTTACAGAAATTAACATTAAAATTGGTAATTTTGATGGAAAAAAATTAATATAAAAGAAAAGTTAAGATATATAACAATAATATTAAAATTGAAATATAGTATAAAATTAAAATCAAAAACAAAATTAAAATGAAATCAGAGTTGAAATTGTAATCAAAATCAAAATTAGACTTAGAATCAATTCTAAAATTAACCAAGATCAAAATCTGACTTAAGCTAAATTAAAGTATCTAAATTAAAATTAAAGTAAAAATTAAAATTAACAAAAATTAAAATTTATTCAAAATTTAAATCAAAAGTAAAAGTGCACGATTTAAATAACCCGAACTTGACAGCACTTTAAAATAAATTACTATCAATGTCAATATCAATACTTTATATCAACATTAATACTTTTCAATAATTTGCCTTGAGTGAGCAAATGGTTTATAACAACAGTTTTTAAAATACATTTTTAAGTGACCTTATTGAACGCAGATACAACCATAGACTCAGCAAAAGCAAAACTTACCACCAGAAATTAATTAATTAAGTTACAGTAATTACTATGGTGGTATTAAAAAACAAATTGAGCGAATTGAGAGTCAAAGAAGAACACCAGCATCCATCATACGTGTGGGAGGGAGATGGATATATAATTGTTTTGTTTACGACAAGTTGATATTAAGATGAAATAAATATAAAAAGAAAAGTAAATTAAAGTAAACAAAACCAACCGAGCGCATTTAATTATAAATTATAATTCGAATCAGAAAAATTAAAAATTATTTAAATTTAATATATGTAGTTCGAAAAAATAAAAAAAAATTAAAAATAAAATAAAAAAAAAAATTAATGTGTAGATTATATGCGTAAAAAAAATAAAAATAAAATTTGTATGTTGTTAAATAAATTATAAATTGAATTAAGAATACTTATCTTACCGCAATTGGACTGCAGCCATATAATTTAAAATTTAGTTTATTACACTACACTTTTAAATATTTTTTAGTTAAAAAAAATTAAAAAAATTAATTAAAAAAGTTCACTAGTTTAATTTAATTTTAATAATTTTAGAAAAAAAATATAAGTAAAAAAAAAAAAGTTCACATAAAGAAAAGTTTTTTACTAATTAAAAAGAAGTGTTGTCACTTCAAAGGTTTATTAGACAATACATGCTTATTGGTTATGCTAATGCTATACATATAGTTTAGTTTGAAAATGAATAATATACTTGTAGAGCTAATCAATAATCATACCATACATATAATATAAATCATATACATATGTGTATGTGTATGTACATAGAACAGAAATAAATTATACGATATTGTCTAGACTCTAGATAGTATACATATGTATGTATGTATGTCGGTGATGTACAAATTGTACATTGAAAATTGTATGAGCTTTCTGATTTTTTGATATGCACATACAGATAATTATTGTGTACGAAAGTACATTTTGTAAAAATAAATTAAGCTAAAAAACATGTGCTTTCTATATAAAAGTTTGCTATTATTGGAATGAGTACATATGGATCTGTGATTACTCTAATAAAAATTCGTCGCTTCTATTGAGGTATGTTAAAAAATATGAATTGATTTGTATTTTTATACCCGTACGATAAGTATCGTTCCTTCCTTCAAAGGTATGGATAGGATCAGAAAAAAATTCTAAGTCGTTTGAGCCATGTCCGTTCGTCCGTCAGCACGCTAAGTCAAAAACTAAGAAAGCTAGAATTTTGAAATTCTAAAAGTTCAACATTATACTCTTACTTCTGTTAACAACTTTTTTTAAATATTATAGGGTTACTTTATAATTGACGAAAGTGTTACTTGATTTTTTCAAATTTTCTAACAAATTTCTTTAACGAATTTTTTGCATTTTGTTTTACTCGATATTTTTAAAGAAATATTGCAATGTATTGCGGTTCGTACGGATATCTAAGAGTTGACAAAGGCAACTGTATTCTTTCTCGTTATTTTAAAAATTGAATTGAATTGCAAACCAGTAAAAAACAAGTATTTACTTATGTATTGTATGTATGTATTTTTGAAATTTTTTTAAGAATAAAGTAAGGGTAGATTTTTAAAATTTATAATAAATATACAAAATAATTTTCATGCAATTCACAAAATTATTTGTTAAAATTTGCATCAAAATTAATATTAAGATTTATTTACTACATATATTATGTACGCATCGTTATACAAGCATATGCATAATATTGCATTTTTTTCATTCAAATCAAATATTTATTTTCCTAAAAATCTATTAAAAATTAGAAATCTGATTTCTGAAAATAGAAATTCTTGAAAATAACAGTTCAATAAGAGGTCTATTTACGTATTAATTGAAATATGTGGCAAAGTTCAAAACATACTAGAAAATATTTCACCAGTCCTTAAATTTTATTTTTAATAAAATTTCAAACTTACTTTTTTTTTTAAGGAATGTGGGAATCTTCGAAAGACACCAAGAATTTCTCCTTGATAGTGTCAGACTCTCACTGACTAAACCCACCCTCCCCTCTTTAGCCAATAGAATGGGATGAAACCCTTACCAGCGAATACAGTATATTGGCTAGGGAGTAGGGATAGGAAAGGATAGGAAATGGATACGGAAACATTGAATTGGGAGTGGAACTGCAAGGAAACAATGAATCCGTCTATTATTACAACTATTTTGCAAACAGCGACTATAGCCATTACAACAGTTACAACATGTATTAGTATATAATAGCTTACTGCATGAGATAATTATTGAATGCATCCTCTACTGGCACTGTAGCGGCTATTATTATTGGTACGTATTAGTATTCTTATTAAAATTATTATTATTTTACTACAGAGTCAGGCCCATCAGCAGATTGCAACATGAAAATAGTATATAACACCTTACTTCATGATATAATCAAAGATAGCTCCACTGAAGCAGCTATTACTATTATTATTATTATTATTATTATTATAATTATTATTATTATTATTATTATCATTATTATTATTATTATTATTATTATTATTATTATTATTATTATTATTATTATTATTATTATTATTATTATTATTATTATTATTATTATTATTATTATTATTATTATTATTATTATTATTATTATTATCATTATTATTGTTATTATTATTATTATTATTATTATTATTATTATTATTATTATTATTATTATTATTATTATTATTATAATTATTATTATTATTATTATCGTTATTATTATTATTATTATTATTACTACTACTATTAATTTTACGATGTACATTATTACGATATAAAATTACTACATATTTTTTATTAATATGACCTGAGCGGGGTTTATAGATCCTTCGATTGAAAGGTTGGCGACTTAACCACTGCGCTATGAGTCAGATGAAGATGCGTCAGATGTATGTGCTACATATATAACTCGCGCGAAGCATTGTATATACGGAGCAAAGAACT
The DNA here is from genome assembly GCA_947095535.1 of Poecilobothrus nobilitatus. Lineage (NCBI taxonomy): Eukaryota > Metazoa > Arthropoda > Insecta > Diptera > Dolichopodidae > Poecilobothrus > Poecilobothrus nobilitatus. The sequence continues at coordinate 165,210,739 of OX352774.1, read as the reverse complement.
GAGAATGCTAATAGTTAATGAAGACAGCTTAAACCAAATTAAAAGTGATAATAAAAGGAAATTAAAAAATATTGTACAAAATAACTGAATTATTTTAAATTGATAGTGAAAAACGGAATGTGACTTCTAAATAAAGAAACAGGGAATATGCATTTCCAAGTTTGTAAAAATTCTTTCTTTTGTTAGTAAACCTAAAATGTAATCAATATACTTCTAGATTTTAAAATATTTACTTTTTTAAGTCATAATCAGAGTTAATCACTTACATAGTTAAGAAGGTTGATGTTTTATTTCAAAATCTTACATCACATCACAGTTTGTATCACAGTTAAGAAAAAAAAATTTTTAAGCAAAATGTAAAAACAGGGAAAAAAATATTTTTTATCTATCTATACTAGCGGAACCCGGCGAACGCCGTTTCACCTTAGCCTACATTCGTAAATAAATAGTCTTTTTTATAGCCTGGCGTATCGGTTGGTATCATAGTGTACGCGGAAACAATTAATGTTACGAAGCAAAATAATAGGAGAACCTATTTCCAATTTCTAATGATGCTGGTAAGCCTAGCAAATCAACTGAATTTAAGAATTCTGTTCGATTATAAACAACTTTGTTTTCATTCACTGCAGTACCAATTGATTTGAATGTAACTACTTCACTTGATAACATGACCAATATCGTACGTTCACTTAGTCATTGATGATTAAGGTAATTATGTCTAATTTCAGGGAAAACACTGTTAATTAATCATCTTTTGCGGTTGTGATTTGACAAAAATCGCTGGGTAATGTAATAGAATAAGTACTTGCATTAATGTGCATTTTTCCATTTCCGATACTCAACAGTTGTTTCGAAAAATGTTCATCTGCTAAATGTTCTTAAAAGTTTTAGATTTGATTTTATTTATTATAGAAAAAAACATATTAATAATTTTTGTTTCATCAGTTTTATTTTTCTTTTATACTTAACTTATATTTTACAAATTAGTTGTTAATTAAATTCACAATTATTTAAATATACTTTTATTTTTTAATTTAATTAATTTTATATTTAATACGGAGCTTCGGTGAGTTTGAAATGCAGAACAGAACTTAATTTAATTCGTTTATTTCCTGATATTTACATTATAATTTTTGCTTACAGAAACTAATTGAAACAATATTTTGTGGGAACAATAAAAGTTCGATTAGTAGGAATTTTGTCTGTGTGAAAATAATTTTTTTTATAATAATGTTCCAGATGCTGAATTTGCAAGAACATAGATAGATTTATTGAAAATAAATCTATGGGAAAATAATTATATTTAAAATAATGCCTTTTTATTGTTAGTGGTGTCATTACCATTTATAACACCGTTACGCTGAGGCTCCGACGAAGTATTTATTATGATTTTCTTATGCTTTTTGTATAAACATTTTATTATTAAAATTACAATAATTATAAAAAGCATAAGAAAAATATTGATAGATATATTTTTATTACATGATTTTCATATTTTTTGTTTACAATTTCGTTAATATACTTTCTATTATTTTCTATATCTTTGAACATGAACTTCTTCGAATTTTATATAATTCAAAGTTTTATTTTCAATTATTTTTGTATAGAGAGTAGAATTGTTTTGTCGTTAATTATACCCTACACATTAAGTGTAGGGTATATTAACTTTGGTATGGTGTTTGTAACCACCAAAAGGAAGCGAGTTAGGTATAGACATGTATATATATTCTGAATCAGGATCACCTCCTGAGTCGATTTAGCGATGTCCGTCCGTCCGTCCGTACGCACGATAACTCAAAAAATAATGACGCTATCTTGATGAAATTTATACTGTAGGTTAACAATGTCTAAAGTAAAACGGGAATTGTAAATGGGCGCAATCGGACAATGCGTTCGAATACCAACCATACAACTCCCAAAACCGAATACGCATATCTTCGAAATTAAGAAAGATAGAAACTTAAAATTTTGTACGAGGATGTGCTTTCCCGAATACCTGATATCCCTAAAATTTGAGATGAATTGGAGTGGTTGTTCGTGTACCTCCCATACAAATCCCAAAACCGAACAAACATATATTCGAAATTAATAAAGATAGAAACTTCAAATTTGGTACTAGGGTGCTGTTTCCTAAATCCCTGATTTACCTAAAATTTGAGATGAATTGGAGTGGTCGTTCGGATACCTCCCATACAACTCCCAAAACCGAACAATCATATCTTCGAAATTAATAAGGATAGAAACTTCAAATTTGGTACTAGGGTGTTGTTTCTTGAATCCCTGATTTGTCCAAAATTTAAAATGAATTAGAATGGTTGTTCGGGTAACTGCCACACAACTCTCAAGACCAAACAAGCATATCTTCGAAATTAATAAATATATAAACTTAAAATTTGATATAAGAATGTTCTACCCTGTTGATGTCTCTAAAATTTGAGATGAATTGGGGTGGTGGTCCGCGTACCTTCACACTCATACACTTCCCAAGACCTAACAAGCATATTTTCGAATTTAATAAAGATAGAAATCTGAAATTTTGTAATGCTGAGAAGATTGTGATGTCATCTAAATAGACCAAACAAATTTTATTTATATAGTCTTTTAGAGCATGGTTCATTAACTGTTGAAAGGTAGCTGGTGCTGTTTTAGGTCCAAACAGAATTCGAATAAATTCATAATATCCGGTTTTGCGTATGTCGCGTTCGTCAATTTCTATTTGGTGGAAACCTTTAGCAAGGACCAAAGTGGTAAAATATTGACATCCTCCCAATTTACTTAGGATATCATCTATATTATGTATAAGGTGCCTATCGTCTAAAGTAATTTCGTTTAGTTTCCTATAGTCATTAACAAATCTCCATTTCTGTGTTCCACTGGCGTCCTCATTCTTTGGGACGATCCAGACAGGAGTAAAATATAGGGAGTTGCTGGGTCTAATAATACCCTGTCCAATATTTTTATTAATTTGCTTTTATACTTCCTCTTTGTGAATTTGAGGATATTTATAAGATTTGCTGAATATTGGAACGTGATTAATAGTACGAATATGATGTTTTTTTTTTTTTATTTATTTATTTATTTATTTATTTATTGCAAAACTTATTACTAAAATATTTCAAACTTATTTCTAAAAATAAAACACAAAAACGATATTGTAGCTTAAGTTTAAAATTAAATCATAAAGTATATAGCATAAGAAAAGTAATAAATTTTTAATTTTTTTTTTAAATTTAGCTTATTAAAGCCTTGGCATTTAACCGTCTGGTCGAATAGAGATTTTAGAATATTAGCTTATAATTGTATAATTTATTTATTAATGATATATATATCGTCGTGTGGATAAATGATTGTCGTAAGTTGAATTTTGGACAATTTTACATTATAAAAGTTTCTGAAGTTATTTTTTCTGCTCTTTTAAATGCTGTTGTCCGTTTTTTGATATATTCTAGCGTTAGCTAGATATTGAATATTAAATTGTCGTATGTAGTTAGTTTATAACAGGTTTAATATTAATTTGTCGTATGTTGCTAAAAAATACAACATACGACATCATTTCTATGTATTTGCTCTATCCAGTAATAAATTGTTGTATCTTTAACATACAACATTTGAATACAAGATTATAATGAGATATTGTTGTATGTCTTAACATACCACACATAAATATTCAAATATTAATATTTATTTGTCGTATGTTAATAGCAAATTACATGTAAAGGTTAATAAAGTTTTAAAAAAGTAAATTAGTACCTATTTGTTTTTGTTTAAATGACGACCATAATGGATGAATCGCCGCCGCCAGTTTTACCAAAAAAAAATCTTGAGTACGTAAAATTACATTTTTGTTTTATTTATTTTTTTAAATTAATTGTTTTTTTTACTTTTTAAATATGGCAAATGAAATATTTGACGATGTCTAAGAAATAGTTAGTTTTGTGCCAGGTATTATATTTTTAAACAAACAGTTAAATTACAGTATTTTTCATTTCTATTATAATTAGCTTTATGTTTCGTTTTAAATCATTTTTTTTTCATATTTAAATTGTTTAGTATTATTTAGATTGTTTATTAGTCAAAAATGTAATTATAAAAATATCATTCATGTGTACTAAATCCCAAAACAACTAATTTCTGAAAAGTAGGTATATTTCTATATTCAGTATTAAGTAGGTACCCACTTCAAGAATAGGAAATAACTATTCTAAATAAATTCAAACAATTTCGAAACAAAATAAAGCAATATCATGAATTTTAAAATTTCTAATTAGAATGAAAAATACTGTATCAAAATTTTTAATTATTAATTTTATAAATATAATAGTAATATACGATTATACTAATATAAGATTAATAATATACGAGAATATAATAATATGTATACGATTATAACCAATTCGAAATATACGATTATTTTAATCAAAATTTTTACAGATACAGGGATAGAAACTTTGATTTCGTTTTACTCAAAACTATAGTTTTTAACATACGACAATCATTTATCCACACGACGATATATATACATACATATAAACAAATGTGCACATATATCTATACTTATTTATGCATATATTTTTGTTTTTTATTCTTCTCATTATCATTTTAATTTTTTTTTTTTTTTTATTATTATTTATTTATTCTATTTATTTCTTTTATTTATCTTTTTCTTCACTACAAATTTGTTATTTTATATTACAATTATAAAATAGATATTCCATTGTCATCACGTTCCATTGTTATTGTCATCACGTTTTACATTTTTTACTGGATACACTGGTTGAAAATGAATAATTTTAATTGCATTTTTATTCAATATATTCAGTTTGTTTAAGTAGTGCTTTGTCGAAGAACTCCATACTGCGTTAAGATATGTTGTTTGAAAAAATGTATGATGAAAACAAAATATAAAATATATCGCTGTTGAGCAATCTATACATAATAAAAATGTATTTGAGATGAATTGGAGTGGTTGTTCGGGTATCTCCCATACAAATCCCAAAACCGAACAAGCATATATTCGAAATTAAGAAAGATGGAAACTTCAAATTTGGTACTAGAGTGCTGTTTCCTAAATCCCTGATTTGCCTAAAATTTGAGATGAATTGAAGTAGTCGTTCGGTGTTGTTTCCTGAATCCCTGATTTGTCCAAAATTTAAGATGAATTAGAATGGTTGTTCGGGTATCTGCCACACAACTCCCAAGACCAAACAAGCATATCTTCGAAATTAATAAATTTATAAACTTGAAATTTGATATAAGAATGTTCTACCCTGTTGATGTCTCTAAAATTTGAGATGAATTGGGGTGGTGGTCCGCGTACCTTCACACTCACACACTTCCCAAGAACTAACAAGCATATTTTCGAATTTAATAAAGATAGAAATCTGAAATTTTGTACAAAGGTTGTAAAAGTATTTATTTTTTTAGCTTATATTAAACACCTAACTAAAATAACTTATGGATTTTTAATTTAGTTTGAATTTTTTAGGTGTAGGGTATAAATAAGTCGGTTGTATCGACTTACTGTTACTTTTACTTGTTTTAGTATAAAAATATTCATAAGTTTTTTCTTTAATTTTAATTTTACAATTTTCGTACCTTATTAAATGATTACCTATTTAATAATAATAAAATTATTACAATTATGTTATATACGAGTATTTGTTTTTTCAATATTTTTGGTTATATGTAATAAATTATACTCGTACCTTGAATTATTTCGTTAACTTCTTTATTTAATAATATTTGCATATTACAATGTGCTTTTTCAAATTTAAATATACTATTGATACATTCATTTTCTATAATATTTAAGTTTTTCTTTAAATTATTTTCGACATTTGAATTGTAACAAATATTAGTGTCGTCTATGAATATACATATTTTATACACATATTGCATATATTTTATTTCGTCTTCTATTGCCAAAATTTCGTCATTGGTTTGCATATTAAAAGAATTTAAGTATTCCGAAATTGTATTTTGTTGAATTTTAGTTACTTTGTGATATTTTTGATTTGGTCAGAAATTTCATTGTTAGCTAGTATTTGTTTATTATTCTCGTTAATGAGGGATATGAAATTCATAGATAATGCTTCAATTCGTTCGTTAATAGCTTGTTCATCATTGTAGTCTATTGTTATACCGATAAGTTATTTTATTCCAGTTTCTAATCCGTTAAATAAACTTCTTGTATGTCTTTTTTGTGGTTTCAAATTATCTATCTTTTTATCTAGTAGATCGAAATTATGTTTAATTATATAGTATTATAAATTAATATAGAGATTACTAAAATTTGGTTGTATTAGTTGAATATTTTTGCGTATTAGTACTTTATTGTTTTCGTATTATGTTATGTTTATGATATGTATTATCTTTTTAGAGTCTCTGATAATTTTTCTATTACCTAGATTTATTGAAATAAAACCATTAATGTTATCAATGTTTTGTACTTCTAATTTTTGTGATAATATTAAAGGTACGAATATTATAATTAAGAGGGTGATTTTGAACTTTGTGATTTCAAAAGAAGTATGTATTTTATTATTTTTTTATTATTATTAATTTGTAGTTTGATTTCGATTTTATTTTTTCTTTTAATTTTTATTGTTTCTGCTTTGACCGATGGATTATTATTACCTTGAAATTTTTTTTTGAGTTTGACGAGAGAATTATAATACTTTAGACCAGTATCTTTATAAGTTATATGGTTTTCATCTAATGTTTATATTTCCATTTTTCTAAATTTCGAATGGTTTGTCCCCCCTCGAGGATCTTTTACAAAGTTTAAACCTGGAGATTTTTAATATCGGTTCTATTTTTACTAAGTGCATATATTTCTTTGTCTTTAATTTTTAGAATTTTATTACGGATATTCTCATAGTTAGTATCCTTAACTTTACCATTTATAAAGTCGATGGGTTTATGGTTGGTTGTGGAGTGAATAGTATTATTGTTGTACATTGCTATAATTTTCAGAATTTTTTCTTCAACGGTGTCGGAATTTACGCGTTCCTCATATTTAGGTAGTCTAGTGTGCTCGTTAATAGTGTTAGTAGTGTGGAGACGTTTGACATTGGCGTTCGAAGTGTGATTATTATTTGAGTTATAATGAATTTCAATATATTGATTTTGAATAAAAATTCCCATAGCGGGAGGACTTTGAACCCTAATTCGTTATCAACCACTATTTTTTTTTAAATTTCCACAATAGATAAATATTGTAAAACAGCTCTTTTGAATTCGGTCCAGGTTCGGGAATTAATTTTTGCAAACTTAGTAAATTGATCAATAAAGGTTAAAAATATTGTTTGATCTAGGAGATCTAGGAAAATATTGTTTGATCTATAGAAAACGTCAATATGGATTATTTGGTTGGGACCTAAAGGTGTTTCTGTTATTTTGAAGTTTGTTTTTATGGGCCTTCTTTCATATTTTTCAAGATTACAAATCTCGCAGTTGTTTATAAATAGCGCTACTCTATCGCATAACTTTGAGTGGTAGTATAGTAAGTTCAGCTCATTGCATACTTCTGAAATTCCGCGCTGATTATTTTTCAATACTCTTTAAATACTCTTTTTCTATAATTTTGGCCAAGTTTCTCTTCGTCTAGTACATCTTCTAACAATTTGTTGCATTTAATTAACTTTAATTGGCGACTAGATAAAAAATGTTCGAAAAATATTTTTTATAAGGTTTCAAAAATATCGGAATCTTCAATATAAATTTCGTTAATAGTTTTAGGGTTGAAATGATTTTTCAAGATTGTAATGGCTGTAATTAGTAATTAGTAATTGTTCATCAAAATTTTTAGCGATTACTTTTCTAGATATATTTGAGTTTTAAATACATTTAAAGGCTATTATTTTCAGTAACTTCATTTGTCTCGTTATTTTCTGACATTTCCTGTTCTTTAAGGTTTAGTTCTATACGTATCCGTTATCTAAAGCATCAGCGTTACGGTTTTGGGCGCCTTTTTAGCACATTTTCAAAAATATTTTTAAAAAATTTGCCTTTTAGTTTCACTCTGTCCGTCCGTCTTTTTACAAAACTTCTACACCGTTAAAGATAGAGAAAATCAATTTTATCCATGGGTAGACCTCATAAAAAAATTAATGCTGCTGAACAACTTTAGCAAATAGTACCATCCATTATGGAGCTCCAGTCCCTCCAACTTTGAAAAAGCCCTATTTTTAAAGACGTTGTACCTAACATCTGGTAGACATAAAAATTTAAGCTTCAGTAATATGTTTTTACGTGTGTTAACGGTTTTTCTTAGTTATATAGAGTTCCGGACTTACAGCTCCTTAAAATTGCAAAAAAATCATATTTTCACATTTTTTGTTACATGAAATTTTCAAATGTAGGTGCAAGTCACAGTTCTTAACAGTTTGTATTGTCATGTGCGCTTTTAAAAACCGTTGGTTTACATTCTACCTTGTTTATATTTGAATTCGTAATCAAATTTGGTAAGCTTGAGACGCCAACCAACTAGTTTTAAGTTATGTTCTTTTATGGAAAATAGCCATAGCCGCCTTATGGTCTGTATCAATTACGAATTTTCTTCGGAAAATGTAAGGGCGAAAGTACTTTGTGGCCAATAATTCCTTCTCTATTGTACTGTAGTGTACTTCGTGCTTGTTAAGAGTACGACTAGCGTAACATATGGGGCGTCCGTCTTGAGATAGTACAGCACTAATAGCGAATTGGCTTGCGTCTGTTGTTAAGGTAAAAGTTTTGCTAAATTCGGGATAGATAACAATTGGTTCATTTATAAGTAGTCTTTTGAGAGTTTCGAAACTTTGAACATATTCAGGATTATCAATTTTTATTTTTTCGTTTTTCTTTAAGTATTTGTCATTGATTTAGCGACCTTCGAGGCTGTCCTTAATAAATTTCCTGTAATATCCTGATAGTCCAAGAAATTGTTTAATTTGTTTTGGAGTTTTGGGAATAGCAAAATTTTTGTCGAATTAAATTTTTTTAGGATTTGGTCTTATTCCGTCCAAAGTCACAATGTGACCAAGAAACTGAGTTTCTTTTTCCATAAACTCCGATTTATCTAATCGCATCATTATTTTAACTTCTTCGTGCCTTTTAAAGTCTTTTTTCAGCGAATCTATGTGTCCTTCAATAGATGCTGAGAAGATTGTGATGTCATCTAAATAGACCAAACAAATTTTATTTATATAGTCTTTTAGAGCATGGTTCATTAACTGTTGAAAGGTAGCTGGTGCTGTTTTAGGTCCAAACAGAATTCGAATAAATTCATAATATCCGGTTTTGCGTATGTCGCGTTCGTCAATTTCTATTTGGTGGAAACCTTTAGCAAGGACCAAAGTGGTAAAATATTGACATCCTCCCAATTTACTTAGGATATCATCTATATTATGTATAAGGTGCCTATCGTCTAAAGTAATTTCGTTTAGTTTCCTATAGTCATTAACAAATCTCCATTTCTGTGTCCCACTGGCGTCCTCCTTCTTTGGGACGATCCAGACAGGAGTAAAATATAGGGAGTTGCTGGGTCTAATAATACCCTGTCCAATATTTTTATTAATTTGCTTTTATACTTCCTCTTTGTGAATTTGAGGGTATTTATAAGATTTGCTGAATATTGGGAACGTGATTAATAGTACGAATATGATGTTTTTTTTTTTATTTATTTATTTATTTATTTATTGCAAAACTTATTACTAAAATATTTCAAACTTATTTCTAAAAATAAAAAACAAAAACGATATTGTAGCTTAAGCTTAAAACTCATAAAGTATATAGCATAAGAAAAGTAATAAATTTTTAATTTTTTTTTTAAATTTAGCTTATTAAAGCCTTGGCATTTAACCGTCTGGTCGAATAGAGATTTTAGAATATTAGCTTATAATTGTATAATTTATTTATTAATGATATATATATCGTAGTGTGGATAAATGATTGTCGTAAGTTGAATTTTGGACAATTTTATATTATAAAAGTTTCGGAAGTTACTTTTTCTGCTCTTTTAAATGCTGTTGTCCGTTTTTTGATATATTCTAGCGTTAGCTAGATATTGAATATTAAATTGTCGTATGTAGTTAGTTTATAACAGGTTTAATATTAATTTGTCGTATGTTGCTAAAAAATACAACATACGACATCATTTCTATGTATTTGCTCTTTCCAGTAATAAATTGTTGTATCTTTAACATACAACATTTGAATACAAGATTATAATGAGATATTGTTGTATGTCTTAACATACCACACATAAATATTCAAATATTAATATTTATTTGTCGTATGTTAATAGCAAATTACATGTAAAGGTTAATAAAGTTTTAAAAAAGTAAATTAGTACCTATTTGTTTTTGTTTAAATGACGAGCATAATGAATGAATCGCCGCCGCCAGTTTTACCAAAAAAAAATCTTGAGTACGTAAAATTACATTTTTGTTTTATTTATTTTTTTAAATTAATTGTTTTTTTTACTTTTTAAATATGGCAAATGAAATATTTGACGATGTCTAAGAAATAGTTAGTTTTGTGCCAGGTATTATATTTTTAAACAAACAGTTAAATTACAGTATTTTTCATTTCTATTATAATTAGCTTTATGTTTCGTTTTAAATCATTTTTTTTTCATATTTAAATTGTTTAGTATTATTTAGATTTTTTATTAGTCAAAAATGTTATTATAAAAATGTTATTCATGTGTACTAAATCCCAAAACAACCAATTTCGGAAAAGTAGGTATATTTCTATATTCAGTATTAAGTAGGTACCCACTTCAAGAATAGGAAATAACTATTCTAAATAAATTCAAACAATTTCGAAACAAAATAAAGCAATATCATGAATTTTAAAAATTCTAATTAGAATGAAAAATACTGTATCAAAATTTTTAATTATTAATTTTATAAATATAATAATAATATACGATTATAATAATATAAGATTAATAATATACGAGAATATAATAATATGTATACGATTATAACCAATTCGAAATATACGATTATTTTAATCAAAATTTTTACAGATACAGGGATAAAAACTTTGATTTCGTTTTACTCAAAACTATAGTTTTTAACATACGACAATCATTTATCCACACGACGATATATATACATACATATAAACAAATGTGCACATATATCTATACTTAATTATGCATATATTTTTGTTTTTTATTCTTCTCATTATCATTTTAATTTTTTTTTTTTTTTATTATTATTTATTTATTCTATTTATTTCTTTTATTTATCTTTTTCTTCACTACAAATTTGTTATTTTAGATTACAATTATAAAATAGATATTCCATTGTCATCACGTTCCATTGTTATTGTCATCACGTTTTACATTTTTTACTGGATACACTGGTTGAAAATGAATAATTTTAATTGCATTTTTATTCAATATATTCAGTTTGTTTAAGTAGTGCTTTGTCGAAGAACTCCATATTGCGTTAAGATATGTTGTTTGAAAAAATGTATGATGAAATTTTTTTTATAATGTGTTCAATATGATTGTGCCAATTTAATTTGCTGTCAATGATTAACCCTAGATAGTTGAATGATTTAACTATTTCGATGTTATTATTATTGTAGTTGAAATTTGTTATTGGTGTGTTTTTGTTTTCAAATAAAAGAATTTTTGTATTTTTAAACATTCAATAATAGACGATGATTTACAAGTGAGTTTTCAATTATCTTTATGTCTGTATCAATAGCTCTTTTTAGGCTAGACTCGGACGACTCAGCATATTTAATTACAGTGTCATCAGCATATAATTGTATATTTCCAGATAGATTTAAATTAACTATGTCATCAATGTAAATTTTAAATAAGTCTGGACCTAAAATTGACCCTTGTGGAACGCCATTTGTAATAATTTTATCATCACTTAAAGAATGTCTTATTTTCACTTGTTGTTTTCTATTGGATAGGTATGATTGAAAAAATGAAATTTGATTGGAAGTGAAGTTTTTTTAGTTTAAGTAACAAGATATCATTATCAACACAATCGAAAGCTTTCTGAAGATCAAGAAAAACATAGGCAACATATTTTTTTTCATTAATTTCGTTAAGATAAAGACAAGCAGCAGTAGTATTGGACATTTTTTCAAAACCAAATTGTTCATCACTTAATATTTTGTTCTTGGACATAAACAAATGGAGACGATTTTTGATTACAAGTTTGAAAATTTTAGACATTTAAAACTGAGATTGGTCTATAATTTGATTTACTTGTTGAACTACTATTTTTTAAAATGGGCGTAACTGTTGCTTTTTTCAGTGAATCAGCAAAAGTGTTAGTTTCAAAAAATTTATTTATAAATTTAACTATTACAGGTATCAATTGATCTGAAAACTTTTTTAACAATTTTGTAGAAATTTTGTCATGTCCCATGGCTGCACATGCTTTTAATTGATTTATAACATTTTCAACTTCCCTATTATCATTTGATGGATAAAGTTGAAAGTTAGAAAAAATATTTTTTGAAAATTGATTTATATAGGTCTCGTTAATGGAATTGTTGTTAATATTTAGTTGTTATATTAACAAAATATTCGTTCATAGGTTGTGCAATCTTTAAGCTTGAGGAAATTGTGTTGTTATTGTGATGCAGTATTTTTTTGTAATTTCAGAAGCATTTGAATCCTTGTTAAACATTACTCTCTCTTTTCTTAAGTCTTTTGCTATTGCATGGGTCAATAGAGATTTCTTTGGAATAAAAATTAATTAAATTTTAGCCTCCTTCATAAGTTTTTTCACTTTGATTTTGTAGTCATCATACAGTTTCTTTACGAATGGATCTTCTGGATATTTTTTTTTAAATTTAAAAAATAAATCTCGTATTTTCATAGTTTTTAATATGTTTTCATTCATTCATTCTTGTTTATTTTTAGAAGATTTTATTGGCATATTAAATGTAATAGATTATATAATTGAATTCAAGTCGTAAATTAATCTATCAAATTATATGAATTTATACTAAACCATATATCACTGTTTGATATGTTTTCATAGTTTAATATAGTTTTATGCTGTATCAAATTATCAACTACCTGTTTGCTTCTACACTGAGTAGCAATATTTGATGGTGAGACAGAGAAGTGTTAAGAGTGAAGAAATGGTATTTATATTTTATTAGATCAGTAATAAAGTGATCGATAATTGATTTTTTATTTACACCAATTCTTGTTGCAAATTTATCAGATCTATTATTATAAATAATATAACCATTTCAAAGAAGCAAATTAGAATAATTGTTAATATCTGTATTGCAACTTTCCAACAAATCTAAATTAAAGTCTCCAATTATAATAGTTTTTTTATATTTAATTGTAAAATAATTTAATTTATTTAAAAATCTCCATATTTGTATTATGTGATCTATAGACGGACAATATACTAAATTCTTGCTTTAATAACTTTATCAACAAGAAATGTAAGTTTTGAAATTCTTTTTCGAAAACTAAAGAACTAGCAAATTTTTCAGAAACATAAATGCTTCATTCCTAATGCTTCATATGTTTAGATATAAAATATTCAAATTATTTATCATTTGCAAATTTATTGAACTATCTGGTGGTTTTGTATAAAAATCAACTTTCAAACTATTTGTTATATACTTTCTGTTGAAATCATTTACATAATTAATCAAAAAAACAAAAAAGTTTGGAAAAAAAGAAATAAAAAAGAAAGAAAAAAGTAAAAAATACAAATAGAGAACCAAATAAAAATTAGAAAACATATTATGGGCATATGGACACCCTAAGTTTATAAAATTATTAGTGTAATAAATTTTTTTTTTTTGTTTTCTTTTTCTATGGAGATACAATAGAATGAATGTAATCTCCAAACCACGTTTTAAAATTATAAGCACGAATGAAAATTCAATAAATATAAATTAATTAATGTAAAAATATATTGGAAAGAAATTAAAATTAGAAATGTGCCGGTTAAATAATTTGTGAAATTTGTGTTAAATAATTTGTAAAATAAAATAATTGTAAAATAAAATATTGTGAAATAAAACAAGATTTTTTTGTGAAGAAAAAATATGAAAAAAACAATGTATAAAATTAGAATTAGAAATGTGTGATAAAATATAAAATAAGGTGTAAAATAAATGTTTTAAAATGTAAAAATGTAAATGTTTAAAATGTAAAATAAATTGCAATAAAATTAAAATTAGAAATTTATTTTTATTCAAATAATTCAAATAAATTGAACAAAATTTAAAAAATTTAAAAAACATGCAAAGTAAAATGGTGAAACAACAAAAAAAAATTGGATATCTTGATTTAATATTATTGTGTAAGAACAAAACAGAAGATGGGTGAAATAGACAATATTTTTAAGAATTTGAATTTTTATGAATTTGTAAAATTTGATTGATATCATTAAGATTTCTAATATCATAAATTTTACTTTTGTCATTTTCACCCATCTTAATTATGTTGTACTTGTACCAAAGATATTGAAAGTTATAAGTTTTTTTAATTTTTTTTTGCGTCAAAGTACAACTTTTTCTGCAAGATCGATAGGTGATTTTGAAAAAATGTTCATTATTACCTCGATCATGCTTAGTCGCGATTTAAAATTCTGAAGTAAATAAATGAATCTTCTTTTTTGCATTAAAAATTTTATTTCTTATACCTTCATCGTGAAAATGAACGATGAATCTATATAATTTTGCTTACGATGATTTTTGTGAAATTGGTGTTATATTCGCAATTTCGCTTTCATTAAACTCGCTATCGATGGTTTTTAAAATTTTTATAATTAAATCGTTGGAAAAAATTAGTTTGGTTAAAGTTACGGGTAGGTTCTAAAGAATATAAAAATGTTTGCATTTCATTTGAAATTTTAAAAAAATTCTTATAAATATGAATAATGAACTTGACAATTTGATTTGACATATTTCTTTCAAACAGAATTATTCCAATTTCTTAGAGAGGTAATTCAACATGAAACCAAGGAGGAGATCTGGGTCAAGCGCGATCAGGAACCAAAGGAAGCATTTTGTAAGAACACTCTAACAATCTAGCATAAAACAATTGAACACAATTTATTAATATTTGAAATATTTCAATATTTGAACTATCAGAAATAAACGAAAAATCAATATCTACCAACAGCTGAACTAAAAGTTCTAAGTTAGCTCTTTTAAAGCTAAATTTCATGGTATTTTTAATTGAAGAGAAACTGAAGATTAATGGAATGAAAGACAAAACTTACTAACAAAGGTGAATGAAAACTATCAACATTATACAAAAACATAAGTGCCCTCAACAAATGTATTGCCAACATCTGAAGCAAAAACAAAATCAAGTTGTTTGCCATTATTGTTCACTAGATGGCTGATTTACTGAAGTCGCAGGTCCATAACAATTAATAATGTACAACCTCTTACTACCACAAGATGTTTGTAAGCAAATGATCTATGGTGTTGTGGACGGGGAATCCACAAGTTTCAAATTTAGAGTGAACGGCAATTAACGCACCTCCGCCACGACCAGCCAAGGAGACACCATGTCGATTTTAATTCAACTAATCTTAGTCTCTTTCAAGTCGATGTAACAATGTGATTGAGATGGGCTAAAACCTCTTCAGTGTGTCGGGAAGAAGGAATTGTAGGTACAACTCTACGTTTACCAGGAGACTTTTTAACAGCTTGAACTTCAAACGCAATATTAAATGAAACCGAATTCGCCAGGAATATACGGGACAAATTTGAAAAATTAACTCCGATCGAAGAATCCAAGCATACAAGCTAGCACAGTTACATATTTGTTCACAAAGCATTAGTTGACAGCCGTCACGTTTTCATTCGAAACGGTTCAGTTTGCGCAGCGCTTTAGCCTGTTTATAATGGTTTATAAGGGGAAATGGATAAATTTTCAGTCGACCATCTCAAGCTAGCCTATATGATATCTAAATCTACAAACAACCACCAGCTGCAGATGAAAATCAAAACTTAGCAAAAACTTGTAAAATACGGTACGTCAGAACAGTAAGATTTCGTCTGACCTGAAGTCACACTAGAATGGGAGGGATGTGGTGACTTTAACAAAATCAGATAACGTTCAGAAAATTAGTTATCGAAAAGTTGCATCAGTGTCCAATACTAAAATTTAGAATATTTAACGATAACTAATTATATTAATACTCAGATCAAATTCTTAACTGTAATAAATAAATATATAATAATGCATGTGATGTAAACCATAAGTAAGCAAATATGCAAAGACAGACCAATAACATATATATGGACATTTCTTAACAGAGCCGAAGAGAACTACACTACGAATGAGAGAGAGATGCTCGCTATTATATGAGCATTGGACAAATTAAGGACTTACCTCTATGGCACAAAGAAAATCAAAATTTTGACCGGCCACCAACCGTCGACATTTATCTTAAGCAACAGTAGAAATAACAATAAACTAAAACGCTGGAAAGCACGGCTTGAAGAGTACAATTATAAATTTATATATAAGCCCGGATGCAAGAATAAAGTAGCATATGCCGATTATTCAGACTAAAAATAGAAGAAAATATACTTACAAACAAAGAAAGAGAGTTTGCGAACTCTTCTACTGATACAGCACCTGAAACCACACAAAACGATGATCCTTATCAACTCACACCCCATTCGGAACTGCATTAAATAACGGAAATGTTGCTGCTTCATCAAAGGAAACAATTCACTGCGGAGAAAACGATAATTTCGACCTCATTACACATTGCTAGGGGCCGATTAATGCATTTCGAAACCAACTAATAAGATCAGTCGGAAATGAAGCGACAGCGAATGAATTTTTGCATTATGAAAAATGAATACAAAAAAGCAAATCGTAATTTGAAAAAAAATAAGCCTCAAATTTTAAAAAAAATTTACTTTTTATAAATAATTCGTTCAGATATTGTTTTGCCCCTACACATAAATTGAGTTTTCGAAAAATCATTGAGAGATAAGATTGTGCATGTGAAATTGTGATGAGATTTTGGAATTTTTGTGCATTTATATATTGATATTTCCTTATTTAATTTTTGTAATTATCCAATTCCCTATAAAATAAAATTTTCGTTAAATTTTAATAAATTTTAACCTTTTTTGCATATGGGACAAAACAATAGTTTTGAAAGAATTATTACCTTTTCACATGGGGAAAAACTTTATTGAAAACTTCAAATTAACAAAACCTTTATCAAATGATTGGGTGTTATTCTTACATAATTTTATTAATAAGATCACAAAACAAAATCTAGGTACTTCAATTTAAAAATTTTTTTTTTTTTTTGGATAAGGATGGTGCGAATTTTTGAAAGATACTGTACGCAACACAGTTATCTGAGACTTTAACTCACAACACATCAGCCCCATTTTAAAATATTAAAACTAGCCTGAAAGACTAATCATTAATTTTGGGTTAACTCTTATAGATCTACTACAATTGCAGATGAAGGTGATCAGCGCTTATCGCTAAATCTGGTGGCCCAGTTCTATTATGCCTTCTAATGACATTTTTACAATGTAGGAGTTTTGAAGCTACAACATTTATGTGCTCTTCTAAGAGGGTCTTATGTTTTAGTGAATGTTTTTTCTTTACTTACAGTAGGTATTTTTAGATCATAGCATTACATTATATAGCAAATATAATACAGAACCTAATATACTACCTTGGGTCACACTTGCTTTAATTTCTCTAAGTGTAGAAAACTCATCCCGTTTAATTCTAAACAACCTATCAGTCAAGTATGATGAGAATATGAATACCTGAGCTGCATCTACAAAGATTGTAGAGCATATTTCTTTTTTAGAAATAGAACTTTTCTAGAACTTTCTAGACGTTCTAGAACGTTCTAGAACTTTTTCAGTTACATCTGTAATTCTATGCACTTGATCAATAGTGGAATGTTTTTCTCTAAATCCAAACTGATAGAATTTGGAGTTATAGTCCTACTTTCTATTAAAGGTTTCATTCTTTTTAATAATAATTTCCCAAAAAGCTTTGGCACTATTGGTAAGAGAGAAATTAGACTATAAGATTTCGATTCGTTTGGTGACTTTTCAGTTTAAGTATCATAATTATTTCTGCCAACTTCCATACATTAAGTACATAATTCAGTCTTAATATGGCATGTATTATGTATGTTAGCATTATTAAATCTTTTTCCTGAAGTTATTTTAATATTTACACCGTTATTAAAAAAACCTAGTACTTTTTTCTACTTGAGGCTTTGAATTTCATTAACCGGTTGAGGTTTTCATTTTCTAGTAAAATTGGCTTTTTCGGTAGTTGGAAATCCATTATTCTTTTTTTCTCTATTCACAGAGCTTGCTGAGGTTATAGAGTCTTTCTGGAGACCTTTCTGCTTTTCGTTTTTTGCATTTTCTTTTCAAAATCCAATCGGTTTCCCATTCTAATTCTTCTTCATTTGTACAATACTACTGTACTTTTTATAGTTTTACAAAATTTTAGTTTTTTATTTACTTCTCGAAGAATGCATATCTCACTTTTTAAGTCTCTACATAATTTTTCAAGTTCGCTGATTTTCAAGTGAAATTTTTTATTTTCTTGCAAATCACTTGCATTTAAATTACCTTCACAGCTTTCTCTGTAGCTGGCATTAGACTTATTTACTTTATGATCCTCTTGATTTTTTGACCAATAATATTATTAGTGGTATTAGTCTAGATTCCCACTAAGCCACTGCATTGATTTTGAACGGTTGGTGAGGACCTGGGTAATCCGCCCTTTTTAAATGTGTCATTTACGTTAAAATCGCTACTTTGATTTTTCACTACTGGTGACTTATGTGAAATTAGATCTTTGAGGAATTAGACAAATCCTCCCCGGCAGCCGTGGTCTCTATCGACTTTGTGGTTGATATTCATACCAGATTTACATTTTTATTTTTATTATTCATAATTGTATTATATAATTGTATTTTATACCTACTACCAGGTATTTAACTGCCGCTCCTTCTGAAATCGAAACCGACCATTCTGGGTCAGATGCTCCTGGATCTTAGTTGGAATTCTAGTGGACTCATACCACAAACATTCCTTGCTGCGGGTATTTCTTTCCCCAACCCGCAGTGGAGTCATTTTTAAATTTATTATTTTATTGTAGTATTATTTTACACTGCATTTTATTTTTTGTCTGTTTCTGGTAAGAAAATCAAAAAGATTGCACATCTTTAGCCTTTGATAGAAAATTTGTCGTACTTTTTTTTTTTACTGTACAAGGTAGCTGAAAATATTTCGTGGCGTTTGAATACATATAATTTATTTAGAATATTTAATCTCTCAGAGATTTTTTGTTAATAAATTATGAATGGTTCCTATCTTTTATAACATAAAGCTTTTAGTTTTGAAAATGGTAATTTTGAAAAATAAAGTATGTCAGATTTTCGAAAAAAAATCAAAAAATCATCTGTTTGCATCTAAATTACGTTGCTATATTTGATTTGTTTTACATTTTTATTATAGATAAGATATTAGGAATTTCTATTTTTGTTTGTAAAGCTACCCATAGTGCTGCGTAGATTGTCACCTTTCTGCATTTGTGAAAGGCCAGATTAACAGTATTTTTGAAAATTTTCATCAACTTGGTAATTTTTTTCTAAAAAGTATCTTGTTGCTGTAGCTGTAATTCTGTTTTTATTATACAAGAATCGTTCGGCAGAATGATTGCAGGATAATGCATAATCAACTTTCGTACGATGGGCTAACAAGCATATCTTCAAAATTAATAAAGATACAAACTTGAAATATTGTACAAGGGTGTTAAAGGATGAATCTTTCACATTCCTGAAATTGGTGTTGAATAAGAAAGAAAAGGGAAGCGGTTTAATTAGCTGCCAAAAAATATATGGATTTTTAGTTTAATTGGAATTATTCAGGTGTAGTGTATTAATAAATCAGTTGCATCGACTTACTGTTACATTTACTTGTTTTGTATACAAAATGGTCGATTAAAAAGATAATTAAATACTTTTCTATAAATTCCATATTTAGGCAAATCTATTGGGCCAGTTTGATTGAAAAGTTCATACATTTCTTAATGGATAATAAAGAATCGAGATACGCTTTACTAATAGACGCTCTACAGTAGTGGCAATCTACTACTAGAAAGCTCCTTATATGATACTTAATTTTTTGAGTAGTTTTTGGACTAGGTACCCTTTTAATATTAACTCCTTCAAGTATTTTAGTTGGGACACCAGTCTTTTTACCTTGACAATGTTTAAAAAAGTAATAAATTGCGCTTTTTATT
The DNA here is from genome assembly GCA_947095535.1 of Poecilobothrus nobilitatus. Classification (NCBI taxonomy): domain Eukaryota; kingdom Metazoa; phylum Arthropoda; class Insecta; order Diptera; family Dolichopodidae; genus Poecilobothrus; species Poecilobothrus nobilitatus. The sequence continues at coordinate 165,190,467 of OX352774.1, read as the reverse complement.
AACACACAATGGTTTATAAACAACGTTCTACATATTTGTTTAATATCATTATTGCTTCAAAGAAAATATGTTGTTAAAAGTGTTGATTTTTTTGAATTTGTATTCCATTATGTTTGTGACACCCGTTTTGAATTTGTATCCCATTATATTTGTGACACCTTAAAGGAGTTGAGCTAGATATAGAGTGTATGGATTGGCTCAAAATCGAATACTGGGTCGATTAAGTCATGTACGTCTGTCCGCATGAGAACTCAAAAAATAAAGGAGCTAGACCCTGAATTTTTATTGCGTCATTTTGCAAAATTATTAGTTTCGCTATTCTAGTATATTGAAAATGTAGCTTTAAGAATATAATTTGATAATTAAAGAGGAAAATTAAATTATTGTTATTTAAGAAAATGAAATTTAGAAATTTCAGAATTGTTGTGATTAATGATATATATATATTTTTTTTTTTTTTGATAATTATTAAACTATTTATACGACATTCAGCCACTTAATGGCTAGGGTCTAAAAATAAAATGATTGTAATACAATAAAAAAATATGTAGAAACCACACAGTATGTAAATAGAAAAAAATTTTAATAAAGAAAAAAAAAAAATAATCCACCATTTTCGGCCGATTCATTCGAGTAGCTGCCATACAACTTCTTTCTTTATATGGAAATTACTCAGTCTATGTTGAAGCGATGTATCTGAAATTTTGTGAAAGGTGTCGAGTTACACGCGAACAACTTTAGCAAAATATGGTTGGTCTAGAGAGCAGCCGCTTCAGAGAACTGCCATATAATCTGAAATTTTCTAAAAACATTATCAAGTTTAATGGAACTTTTATGAAGTTTGGTTGCTCTAACCCAGCAAATCCAGACTTGTTACACCTCTTGGAATTTAATGAAGCTAGGCGTCTGAAATCTTACAAATTATGATCAAGTTTTATGGTAATAACTTGTGTGAAGTTTGGTTGTGCTGGTGCAATAGGTTCGGGTAGCTGTCATACAACTCTGCAATTTAGGTAAATATCGGTACTGAAACATCTGAATATTTGTAAAAGATAATCAAGTTTTATGGAAACATTATATTACGTTCATACGGGTATCCCAGAGTTAACACAGTCTACTCTAATGCACTCTTCTTCGTTTTATTGTTACTTTGATTTATATCATCTGTTGTTTCTGGAATATTTTCAAAAATTGAATAAGTTTTATAGTGTACTTCATTATCAATGTACCTTCATATTGGCTCGATAAATCATTTGAAAAATTTTCTATGTTTTTATCTTTGCCATATTTGGTTAAATTTTCAATTCTAAACTTCTTCCTTAGTCTACCCCTTGTCTTCCTTGGTTTACCGCGTACAATATTTGACCTTCCTCTTTTACATTGGTAGCTTTTTCATTTATAGGTTCTGACTCATTTCTTCAATCAAAATTAAAGCCATGTTCAATCTTTTTGCAAAATTTTTCGATAATTTCTTTTCCATTACTAGGTTTCACTTTCCCCTTTTTCTTTAGTAGGTTGCTCTACATTAATATAGTTATGGTTTTCTATTATTGAAAATTAAAATATTTCCTTTTGTTTGCTTTGTACTACAATTATTTACGATTGTAACTTCTCTGCTCTGTAATTTTTTTATTGACTTTAAGTTATTATGGATTTGACTTCAATTTGTTTAATTAATTAGTTCATTTTTATAATTTAAAATATTTTCCTTATTATTACAAAACTTCCCATGGAGTCTATTTTCCGTAATTTTGCTTACAGATAGTAAATCTGTTAGGAGGCTTGGTACCTATAAAACATTTTCTAATTTAATTCTTCTATTACCTTCTAAGTTAATTACAATCGTTCCTTTGATCTTGACATCGGTAACGCTTTCGTTTGCTAGGTTTAATTTATAATTATTTATATTTTTTATTTCACTGACTAATTTAAAATTATTTGTCACATGGGATGTAGCATCGCTATCGAAAATTCACATGGATGGATTTTGGCTCTGTTTTTGAACATTTAAGCAAAAATTTTACGCTAAAGAACTTTTTTCTTTTCAAATAAAAATGTTTTGACATTCTGACAATTATATAAAATAATTATCAATAAAACTTAAATACATTTTCAGGAAAAAATTATATTTTTGGTTAAAAAAAAAACTTTTAAAAAAATAAGATTTTAAAATTATTGGCATTTGTTTGGTTGTTATAAATAAATAAAAAAAATAAATATAGATTAGATATACTCTAAATATATAATATACTCTATATATAACTTAATTCATTTCTTAAAAAACTGAATAACAAGAAGTACGAATAACATTTCACAATTATATATTTTGCTTTGGCGTTTGTTTGATTGTTGCAAATTTTTACAAAAATAGATAAAAATGTACTTATTACAGAGCTGTGTGATATTCAGACATGGGCGTTTAAGCACTATCATTAAATTTGCATTATCATTGAAAAATTCAATGCTAATGAAAAAAATATTCCGTTGATTTTCTATTTTCAATGATAATGATAAAAAATTTTGCAATGATTGTCCATTATAAAATCAATTAATAGAAATAAGAAAACCATTTTTCAATAATTGCAATAGGTAGTTTTTTAGAATTAAAAATTATATTTTTTTTAATTTAATGTCAATATTTTGCAATTGATAAACCATAAGATGCCTAAAAGTTTCTTTAATAAATTTGGGTATGGTTTGGATTAACGTCCGCGTCCGATTGTAATGAAATTTATTATAACGGCACTTGGTAACGTCACCAACATTTCATAGAAGACAACTTTGACCGATAAGGTCATTTGAAGGTCAAATTGATTATTTGAAAATTTTCCTATTATTTTTTAGTATTTAACAGTTATATTTTTCGTTTATGATAGTATACTGAAACCATTTTGTCTTAATCGGTACTACCGTTTTTGAGATATTGCAGTTGCAATTGGAAATTTCGATCAAAAAAAAAAAAATGGAAACTTTAAAAAACACTATACATGTAAAATTTTCAAAGACATCACTAAATACAGTTATAAAAAATTTCATTTTAATCGGACGCGGATGCTAATCCAAACCATTTCCATTCATTTATTTTTGTTTTTAGAATTATCAAGAATTAAAAACCACAAAATAAGATAACATATTATTTATTTATTTATTATTACGAGCTTAAGTCAAGCAAGTTACAGTAAAAATACTTATTCTACTTTAAAGCTAAAATTAAACAAAAAATCAAATAAAAACTAATTAATAATAATTAAATGAGAAAAAAAAAAGAAATTACAATTTATAATTAATTAAAATAAAAATATTAATTAAAATAAAAATAAATATATAATGTATTGATAATAATTGATATAGGTATGTAAATAAATAAAATACGTGATATTGTTTTTCTAATTTTATATTTTATAAAATTTTTTGCATATAATTTAAATATGTACAACGTAATATGTAATATATAATATGTAATATTATATACACAATAATAATATGTAATATTATATACACATTTTTAAAATTTTTTTTTGTCTTTTTTATCATTCTAAAAGTTTAAACTAATAAATGGTTTTACCTGTATTTCTTTTTTTATTGGAGTCAGCAACGGATTTCCACGAATTTTGTTTGGCTTTAACTTATTCTTTTATAAATTTTTAAGAAAAATTTTGTTGTTAATTTTTATATAGTAACACTAATTGATTAAATACTTACTTTGTTTTTCTAATTTTATATTTTATAAAATTTTTTGCATATAATTTAAATATGTACAATGTAAATATTATATACACATTTTTTAAAATTTTTTTTTGTCTTTTTTATCTTTCTAAAAGTTTAAACTAATAAATGGTTTTACCTGTATTTCTATTTTTATTGGAGTCAGCTACGGATTTCTAGGAATTTTATTTGGCTTTAACTTATTCTTTTATAAATTTTTAAGAAAAACTTTGTAGTTAATTTTTATATAGTAACACTAATTGATTAAATACTTACTTTGTATAAAATATATTTTGGTTTTAGTTAAATTTTTTTTTAAATACATTAATTGGCTCTAGCAATTACTAGTTTTCCAAAATGGCCGTCAGTTACCTTTTGTCTTCTCTGGTCATTAACTATACCACAAAAGAAAAAAGTCTCTCAACTGGAGCTGATGATGATAGTGCCGTGATAGTGAGCTCAGGTACCAGTATTTGTACTGGAATACTGGTGAAATCTAAGTACCAGTAGCCTTACTGAAAAAGTATACTGGAAAAATTTTTTTGTTTTTGTTTTGACTTATATAAAGCAAAACAAATATTATGATCATACCTACCTACTTATGTAAATGTATTATTAACCCTAGTAAAATATTTTAATAAATTAATTATTAATAATAGATACTATTTATTCTAAAATTATAATAAAAAAATTTAAATAATTTAAGCACTTTACATAATTTGAAAAATTAAGCATAATTTTTGTATTTAAATGGATAAATTTAAACATTGCATTTTATATTTGAAATATCAAATTTGCAAACGAAACTCTGACCCAATGCAATATGTATGCATTTGTTTGTTTTCATGTATGGTGAAGCCAATATATTTAATTAAAATGAAATTAATTTCGTTTTATTTATTTATTTATATTAATATTACATATCAGAAATGATTATGCAATATTATGAAACCATCGGCTACAAAGACAATTTTTAAACCACATTTTATAATGTGAAAACGTCACAAATTGAAAATTGAAATCAATTCATTGTTTTTTTCAATTATGAACATTGAAGTCAATGCATTGATTTTTTCATTATCATAAAATATTGAAATTCAGTGTATGCATTGATGCATGATTTATCAGTAAATCACCAGTATAGTGCAAGCAGTAAATACACTAAATAATATAGGTTGTTCAAAATTGAGGTATCATTTTTATTTTAATAAAAAAAGACTTTTTTTTTGAAATATTAAATATATTTTTATTTTAATTTATTACAATAGGTTCCGGTTAATAAAGCAAAATTATGTCGGCCAAGTGGCCCCCTCTCCTACTTCGGCAGGCTTTCAATCTTTTACCAAAATTCTGAATCACGTTGTTCAATAAACTGTTCTCAATGGCTGAAATCTGCGCGATTTCCATTGACCGTAATCGCATTTCCATTTGCGTCTTCAAAAAAATATGGTCCGGTGATTCCTCCTGACCACAAACCACACCAAACCGTAACTTTTTGTGGATGTACTGGTTGCTCTAAGATAATCCTTGGATTCTCTTCACCCCAAATGCGGTAATTCTGTTTATTGACGTAGCCATTGAGCTGGAAATAAGCTTCGTCGGTAAAGATTATTTTGTTAAAAAAATTAGTTCTTGTTTTTCGATTGCCCAAGAAACGAATTGCCGACGTAATGCATGGTCAGTTGGTTTTAATTCTTGCGTCAGCTGGATCTTATAAGCCTTTAAATGGAGATCACGATGCAAAATGTTGAATAATGTGGATGGTTTTATGTTTAATTGCTGCGAACGATGACGAATGGAAGTTTTTGGATCTTTGGATCTCAACACTTCTGCTCAAAGGTACTACATTCTCGGTTGAACGGCCACTACGTTAATAAATGTTGCCTCTGTTATCAAGAACAGATCCAGTTTCTAGAAATTTATGAACCATCAGCTTGATGGCACGATTTGTTGGAGCATTTTCTCTACCAAATTTTGTTCGAAATTTCCTAATTACATCTTGAAAACTTTTACCATTTTCAAAAAATGTTGTAATAACAAAAACACGTTGGTCCTTCGTGTAACGTTCCATATTAACTAATCGGAATGTATTTAGAACATACCTAAAGAAACCTCGTATAAAAATTCCAGGTAGAAAAAAAATGGCGGCAAAATCAAAATGATACCTCAATTTTGAACACCCTTGACAACATTTTCTTGACTTGACAACATTTTCATCGATATAACGTGATCCGTGACATAGAATCAATTTAAACTTAAAAAATTGAAAAACCGTATTAAATTTTATAATTAAATATAACATGTCGGATATATTATATTATATATATAACTACATAAATTGTATTTCTGGATTATAAAAACCAAAAAAATAGAGAGCCGTGATCGTCAACTTCAAATAAATGGTAAATAAAAGAAGAGGGC